>VYZP01051392.1:39753-66355 GCA_013400635.1 Hypocryptadius cinnamomeus | reverse complement strand
GCAGCAAGATATTTAATTGTATGAAAACCTTAGAAATTTTAGATTTAGCGATGCTATGGCTTGAGTTCCTTTCATTTAGTACTCTCAGCCTAAATAAATATGAAGCTGATTGGGGTAGAGGAATAATGAGCCCTGTAGCAAAACCCAAAGCTACTACCCAGCATTGAAAGGTGAGTGACAGGTTTCAGGTTTGTCAGGCAGTTTTCAGAGAGGAAGACACATACATAATGCTGAACTGAAGGGAACATTTAAGTAGGGACAATGTAATTATCAGTCCAGGAAACTGGGCTAGGATCTTCGTGAAAATGACATAGATTGATGTTTGGCAAGCTACTTGCCATGAATAATTTATTAATTTATATGATTTCTTTTGTTTTCAATTTCATTTTTAGTGACTGACCACCTGCAAACAAAGTTAGCTTTTCTCTTTTTTCTCCCTTCCGTCAACTCTTTAGAGGTGATTAAACAGGATCCATTTCAGTTGCTGCTTTTCTTGCGAAGTTCTTGTTTTGACCAACTTGATTTTGTTCATGCTATTTCTACTTCATGCAAAAATAGCACTGGCTCTCCAGGCACAAGAAAACTAAAAAGAATGCATGGCTTAGGTCTATTTTAAAGTTGAGTTTGAACATTTTTGCCAACACTTGAGAATGGAGGAAGTTTTGCAGATTTTTACAACAAAGGAATATTTTAACAACAAAATCAAAAGTCTCGTATCTCTTGTTCCTATGTCTTTGTGTCAGGAGTGAAACTGGAAATTTCACAGTGGCATGTGGCCTAAGGCACCTGTATCTCCCTCAGCTCACAAGGCATACTGGCAGTTCTACCAAAGTTCTTATCCTACTGAATTAAGATATGTTCCTTTGAGATTTTTTTCCTGGTATGTTTGAGTACCTTTTTATTTGTATTATAATCAACTTGAAAGCATGCCAAGGGAAATAGCTGTGCCCTCCACAACAGGGGGAGAGATCAGCATTACTCAGCTACAACTATCAGAGCCTTCCTCATTTCCTCCCTTTCTCTGCAAACACACTCTAATCTGGAGTGAGCTAGAACTATTTTTTTTTTCCCCTGCATATATTGAAGACAGACTTGGTGTTTGTATTGGCACAGGGCCTGACATGGCATTTGTGAGGATGAACCACAGGCATGTGTACTTCAGCTGGGCTGAGCTAGGGAAAAGTGTGCTAGAATCAGGAAAAACCTTCTTCCCCTCTCCCTCTGCTTCCAAACCAATAAGGCAAGGGGGGAAACACCCTTCAGGCTTCTCCTTTGCAACCTGCAGCCACAACTTCCTCTCACCTCCCTTGACATGCACACATGAGGCCCCTTCACAGGGCTGGGGACCATCATGGCTGCAGGAGCGAGTTTTGGGAGGTGGGTTTTGCACGGGTGCAAAGGGAGGAAGATAGAAGTGGCCACACATGGATGGCACTTTTGCTTTCTTCTCCAGTAATTTGTGAGGCAACACAGCTAAACTTTAATGGAAGAGAAGATAATATGCCTCTAATATGGGCAGTAATTGAGCATATTCCCAACTAGAACACAGTGGAGAGATCTCTCCAAGGAGGCAGTTACAATTCTATTTCAATTTTGTCTCTGGTGTGCTCCTGGAGTAGCCCTGCTCCCAGCCCCAGCCAGCAGTAATTTACACACTGTGATGAGCAAAACTCCACGGCATTTCACAAAGGTGTGTTCTGTAGTAAGGTTAATCTGAAATGTAAAAAGAGCAGTCTGGCATGTGGAGCAGGGAATGAATTGTGGGACCTTTTCACTTGATGGTCATCAGTTCAGATCTCACCCAAGCTGGTCCCAGCCAAACTCCCCTAAACAGACTCTCCTGTTCCCCTTTCACAGGGAATCGTGGCTTTTTCACTGCTACTCCAACATCCACTACAAACAACTCCCTGCTTGGTAACTTCCGAGAGATTGACTGGTCCTGTACCAACAGAGCCAAGAATTAATCCCTTTTCAACAGGGACCATCTTATGGTGCCACCTTTGCTGAGGGACATCAGTGCTGGAAACTGAGTGCCAGTTGAGCAGGCTATTTCTGTCCCTTTGTATGTATGGGAAAAGCTCCTGGGATACTGCCCTGGTGGTGTTTGTGCTGTGCTCATTCTAGGGGCAAACCCAGACATTATTTTCCAGTAAATGCAGACTGATGTAAGAGGAGATGAAGTTAGTGTGGGTACATGTGAATCATGTCCCTAGAGTGTAAGGGCTTTTCAAGAGCCACCATAGAGCAAACTGTGCCGGGCTCAGTCCCTCTGCACTGGCAGAGATGCTCAGTACTGCAGCAATTGGACTGAGAGCTGGCTACTGAGAATGGCTACTGTGCACAGAACGGCTGAGTACTGTTGCTTGTCCTTATTTGAGGTCAGTGGCAGCTTCTTGATGCCCTAGTCACTTTTGCTTTCAAGGAAACATCTACTTTCCACCTGTGCTCAGCAGTATGTTGTTCATCTCCTGGAGGTAACTCCTACAAAGTGTCTTGATTTGCAGTATGACCGGAAAGAAATATTGTCACTTCAGCTCAATGGATCCTTTGAGTAATTAACAGTATTATTTCTGCTGCTAAATCAGCAAATTTGGTCTTTTTTTATACAATATTCTTTGAGACTGTAATATTGGCACTTAGTACTTGCAGTATTCTGTACTTATATTGTGATTATAAAAGCAGTTGTGTGTTGTCATTTCTACCCAAATTAGGATACACTCTATTTACTCCTGTTTTATCCAAACACTGCAAATCCTTTAATGAACTTTTCTTTCCTCCTTCAAATTAAAATGCTCATAAACATTTTAATCCTCACTTAAAAATTGGGAAAATTTCAGAGAACAATCTACCCAAGAAGGGAAAAAACATTGTTACTGTTTTTGTAAAAAAAAAATTGAAAATCACTTTATTTGATCTAAATTCAAAAATGTGCAAAGGCGATATCATCCAAAATTTGGAAAGCTTTCCAAAGAACTGAGTCAGTTTTATTAACTCTAACAAACTGGACATAGTGTGATGGGGAGTTTCTGTGATTCTGAAATGGGTAAAACCTCTTTATGTTTAATGTTAGGAAGAGCTTACTGAGACGGTCACCTCAGCATCTCCTCTAAGTAAATTATTAAGAATGCAAAGGTAGAAAAATCAGGAAACTGCAGTTAATATGTTTCCCTGATAGATTCCTCAGTCATTTGTACCTCCTCTTTTTTTTAATCATTAAATCAGTCAATCTTTTCTGCTTCACATGTATCTAACTTCTATCACTGTGTAGCAATTTCAGACAACTTTTCTCTCAGAAACCCTGCAGGGATTAACAAGATGTTTTTATAAATCAAAGGAGAAAAACCAAGAAGAGATTTTGTTTTTCTATAAGCAGACTGGCTTTACTTTGGAAATTTTTCCCCTTTACTCTCAATAAGAAAAAATAATCTCCCCTCCTGGCTTACTGTAAAGTGCTCTTTGCAAGTTTCTTAAATGCAAAGGACAAGTAGGATGGTGGTTTTAAGAGAGATTATTGGACAGAGTGTCTGAAAAGGTTGAAATACAACTTTAAATAAAAGGTATTTTTTAAGAATTTGGGCTTGAGGGAAAAAAGTTGCTGTCAGCTCAACTTTTTGTTTGCCAGAGGTCAATGAATGATGAGGAAGAGATTACACAGCAAGCAAATAATGTTGAATAACAAGTTTGAAACTCTTCTGAAACTTTAAGCTTGTGTTTACTCCTTTTGTTTCTTCTGCATTGGTCTGGATAAATCTTTTTAATCAAAAAAATCAACATCTGGAACAAATACCGATTTGCCATGTAGACCACAGGGCTCAACAAACATTCTTGCTGTTTCTGGCCCTAGCAGACAGTGTGGTTATGGCTGTGCTGTACCTGCTCAGAGCATGTACTCTGTAGGGACTGGTCCACCCACCCCTTCTTGGGAATGTTTTCCCTTGGATGTCATTCTCCAGAGCTATCCATGACTGGCATCTTCCTGCCCTGTGCTCAGATAGGTCTGGACAGCCCTGTGCTGTCCTGTCCCAGCATGGGACAGAAAGGATGCAGATGTCACTTTTTTCATGAGCTGCCTGTGGTTTTCTTGGGTATGTTCTAGTTCTGAGCTGTCACAGCACTACAGGTGCAAACTGCAAAGCTTATCTTCCTTTCCAGCTCTGACTTGACTTCCTAAAATCACCATCCTCAATGCTCTGTGGGAAGGTGGCTATGCTGGTTATCACATCCTGCCCTGTCACACTTCCTGTCCCTTGCTCCTGCAGGCCCCCATCTCCTGCCTTGTGTCGAGGTACATGCTGAACCACTCCATGGTGCATCAGCATCAGGAACTAATAAAAATAACAGCAAGAATATGATAGTGCAAAATCAGAGCTGTTAAATCCAGTCACCAACCCACAGGGATGTTTGGCCACAGAAACACTCACAGAAGCACAGCACGAGGTGTGGGGCACCAGCAACCAAGAGCAGCAGGAGGAGGAAAGACACACAGAGTCCTGGAGTCAACTTCCAGCTTTCCTGCTGGATCAGCCCTCTCAATCAGCTTGTTCCTCTACTGGGTCACTGACTGATAGACCTCAAACAATGGAGCAAGGATGGGAAGTGGCCCCCAGGGCAAAGCAGGACTTCCACTTTCCGAGAGCTGTCAGCTCCAACATCAATCTGCAGCCATCGTGTGCACCTGGCTCCACTCCCTGAGCCAGATCACCAGCAATCACCACTGAAGAAGGAGGCCAGACCACTTCAAGGCAGACTATTTACATCATCTTTGGCTTCTGTAAGTTCAGTCCCCTGCAGGATATTCACTGCTGCTCCCTCCATCCTTGCCTACCTGCCAGGGAATACCACGGGATAGAAGTAGGAACGTGAGGTGCGTTGGCAACCTCCTCTTGATGTTTGCCACTGCACCAAGTGCTGAAATATACCCCAGTTAGTGACACCCCAGTAAAATACCAGTGTGCCAGAACAGAGCTACATTGCTCATGTTCAAAGGAATATATGAGAGGACAGCCTGTTGGGAATGAATGTATCCTCTGAAATAAGGAACTCCTTATTAAGGCTCTTTCCAGCATATTAACATGTATCGATACTGGAGTAAAGCAACCCAACTTGTTTAAGACTGGGATCTTTGTTAAACACTGAATGCAAACTGGATGTACTGTTGTGTTTAAATCTCAGCTGTCATTAATGGGATGGCAGAGGGGAGAAAGAAAAGAAAAAAAAACAACCCATTCATGATGAAACCAGTCACTGTTTCTTCCTTTAAAAACAAAGGGGGGGGAAAAAGGGAAAAGAGCTCTTATAAGAACCTGTATGAATTTCCTTAAGAGAGTGTACTTTAGATGGAGAATAAGTTGAATTCTGTGAGATATTGGGGTTACCAGGGTAACAATGTTTTGAATACAAAACCAAATAGATGTATGAGCCCAAAGTAAATCATTAATGTGCATCAGTATATTTGAGATGGGTTGGAGTGACTTATATATTGTAGTCCTTCTTTATTTAATATTTCAAAAGTGTTCTTTGATTTAAAAGCAAACACTTAATAGGCCTCTTTCCAAACAATTATGTCCCTTTTTCTACAAAGCACTCTGAAAAGAGACTAGTCATTGATGCCATCTAATAGAACAAACACAAATTTGATGGAGTCAAACAGAATAAAGGGGCCTTGGTACATCAAGAAACTTAAACATGGGCGTTATTTTAAGCTTGGTAATCATCCCAAGACTACTCTGCTTCTTGCAAACTTGCATTCAGCACCCTGCTGAATTCAAGCTTACATGGTCAATCTGCAATATGCTTTTTAACTACAAGGAACATTTCTTGGTAACTATTTTTGAACTAAGTCTTTCTATAATAGATAAAAAGAGTTGTTATAATAGGTTGGGACTGGATGCAACTGTTTCCCAAGCAATTATCTTCTTATTCATACCTATTTTCCTCGTTTAACACAATTAATTCAGTCCAGGAGGTGTCTTCATAGTAGCATGATAAATAACAGCAAAAGTTAAATGGTCAATTGAAGAGGTCTCTTACAGGATCCTAAATTAGCCCTGGCAAGTACTGAACCTCTACTGGTTAACAGTTGCTAGTAACTCTGAATGATTGCTTTCTTCCCCCAAGATCTGACCATTCTTCCACACATTTCTTCCCATCCTCATTGCTCTTCTAGGGACATACTCAAAGCTTGGGCTTCATAATTAGTAGGAATAAATCATGGTCATTTAACAATGCCACTAAGCTGGAACAAATGGAGTTACTTTGCTTATTAAAGTTTGGGGCAAACACCAGAGAATAATATCCTAGAAGAGAAAAAACATACTGTATGCCTAATGTTATGGAAGGGAATGAAACTCTGACTTGCAGTCAGAAAATCGTTATAACTACTTTCCTTAGTCCAATAAAAGAAACTCAGTTCTTCTCTGAAATAGGAAGTGTTAAATTTGTGGCAATTTATTAAATGCTGGAGTTTTTGCAGTTCACAGTGTACCTGAATGATTATAAAAAACAAGTTCTTAAGAGTTGAAGTAGTGTTTCTTCCAAGGATTATTTTTGGAAGGTCCTATTTGCTGGATGTTATTTGTGTCCCTTTCCAAGCGGTGGTGAGCTTAAGCAACTTCTGTTTCAGGGCTGAAGAAGGACATTGGTGAATAAGAACTCCTCTGGCTCCTGCAACTCTGCTCATGGTCTGACCAAACATACCCTTCTGGGGGAGAGCAGCTGCATGGTTAAAGGTCAGCACAAGAGGAAGGGGAGCTCTGCCTACCTTCCCTGGGAAGCTCCAGCCACATGACAGTACCACACCACATCACTGCTGACAGTTCCTTGAGCAGATTCCTTCCATGGGCAATTAGCCTTCAAAAAGCATGAACAGACTAGTTTTCCATGAGGAGACTGAATTTTAGCTGACAAATTAGACAGGTTCCCTGAGGCCAGAGTTATGCAGCTTTGCCAGTCTCACTAAAAATGTGATTTATAACAGATTCCTCAGCAGAGGCACTCCTTGCTTCAGGAATGAAGGTGCATACTGCACTCAAATTCTTCATGATGATCTTACAAACCTTTGTCTTGTGCAGGAAAAATTGACTGTTACTTGCTTTTGACTTATCAAGTGACTCCTCATCTGTCCATGAATGGATAGTGGGAAACTACAGTGCATATTTAGAAGTCAGGCATGCACTGGTGTAAATAACATTTTAGGAGGTAAGAGTATATTAGTTCGGGAAGTTAAGTCAGATATAGCTGGATGAGTTTCTAGCCGTGAAAACAACGCAACAGATTTTGTCTAAGATGTGTCTCTGGCTTTTGATGACTCTGGGATAAAACAGAAGCAGAGGTAGTGGTGCACAGGACTGCACTAATTATATGTGAAGTATCTCACCCTGCAAGTTCCCAGCACTGGGTGCTGGGCAGGTGACTCCTGATGCCTGGTGGTTGTGACACACCCTGGGGGCAGGATGAGCCGAGGATGGCTGTTCCATCAGTGCAGGGCAAGCATGGGTGAGAGGCAAAAATAAAGCCTAGCAGACACAAATACCATATTGTGCTTTGTTGCCTTTAGTTCTGCCTTTAAACCGGACCATTCTGAAAGGGGAAAAAAAAAAAAAAAAGTTTTCTCAAAGGAAATGGAAGACTCAGAGTTTTTGTGCAGTTGCAGAGTCACAAAAATTATGGGCAAGGAGAAAAGGGAAGAGAGAAGTCAGATCCCAGACCCAATTCCTGCCAACTGAGGCTCCACCTCTGACTCATCACAAGGTATTCTCCCTGTTTCCCCCTCTGGTGAAACCAGTATTTGTACTCTGTGAATATCAGCACTTGCTCAGATCAAAAAGCAGGCTCACCCATCCCTGACAGTGTCCTGAACATGTCTGTGTTTGCATGGAATTAACAGTTAATATTTTAATTATTAATTTATATTACTTAATAACTGCATGCTGTGTTACTGAGGTATGAGGCACACTCAGAGACTGGTAAAGTATGGGAGGGGAGGCCAACAAAGCTTAGGGAGCCTAGATCTAGCAAGTGGATAATGTGTGGCACACAGATGCAGACACAGGGGGCTGTTTTTATTTGGATAAGTTTTGGACTTAAAGAGAACATTGCACAGGTGAACAGATGGACAAATGCCTCCTTCAATATCTGCTTTTATCTCCATGTGAGCTGGGAAATTTATAACTCTGAAGTATTATTACTCCCAGTCATTAAAGAGTGTGGGGTTTTTGAATTTAGAAGCCTTTCATACACATACAAATAATGACTTCTGCAGTGGCCAGATCTTATAATCAGTAGATGCAGATGGAAACTATCAAACTAGACTTATATTTGTGCCTGCTTAAAAAAGATGTTAGTTAAAAAAAAATTAATAACCTATCACTTTTGTCTTCTGACATGTCCTTGTGGAAAAAGACATATAAAACAGGAATGGATCAAAGCTTCTCTTCAGATACATAATTAGACAAATGTCTTTGGACAGCCTTTACATACTGGTTTAAAAGAAACTTAATTTTCTTTTTTGCAGATCCACAGGTATGACAGGGAAGTTTCATCAGATATTTCTTCAATGGGTTAAGGTTTTGAAATTTAAAGGCAACAAAATATCCTTATATCTGAACCTTCTGAAATCTTCTGATGATGTTATTTTAATAGCAATATTTGTTCTTTTTTAAAAAAGTTTAGGTTGCATGTTTCTTTCAACAAATATTAAGCTAGCATAGGAAAATTCTGAGAAAATAAGTTCTGAGATTTTTAACTAGAACTTCACAAGCTTCATAGTATTATATCAAAATGAATGCTCACAATTTTCAACAACTTTTTCTTGTAAGTATCAAAGCTTTTCTTATAGCTGCAAAAATTGACAAAGATCTAAAGAAAAATATTCTGTAGAACTGAAGTTTAACCCTTTATTTCTCAGTTCTGTCAGTCTAGCAACTCTTTATAACTGAATATATTTTCTCCTTAGAGACAAATAGATAATGTATGTAGCAACTTCTAGTTACCAGTAGCATCTTCTCAAATATTATTTCTTAAGATGACATTAGACTGGCTTTCAAAAATTCTGCAAAAGCAAACTTTGTAGGTATTTGTCTCCTAACATGAAGATACCAATCCCAGGCCTATTGCTCTCACCTTACAAAGCTTATCTGCTGGCAGATGTTGTACATATGGAAAACCTTCTAAAGGCTGAGGCTATTGTTATTTAGAATCCTAAGTTATCATGAGTTGGAAGGGAGATGTATCCTGTGATTTTAGTGCACAATAAAGATGAGTAGACTAACTCATATTTCACAGATGGAATTAACAAATTAAATGGACTCTACACCGGCAGTGAACAATACAAACTCTGCAGTTGAATGGTTTTAGGCTGAGTTCTGCTGCCCACTATTTTACCTCCACTAGATGTCAGGCTTTTGACAGAGCTGGAGGGGTTTAATCTCTATTTCTTAGTATGAAGCTTGGTCAGGATCACAGCTATAACTCTCCAATTCCAAGCACCAGCAGTAACCCAAAATAGGAGATGCTCTGAGTCGCTATATGGGTTTTTCTTGCTCTTCATTCTTTTAAGCCTTGTTTTCTCCTTGCAGCAAATTTCTCAGCATTGACAAGGTACAGCAATGCTGGTAAATGGGAGCACTTCCAAGTAATGTGGGAATCCCTGTGGGCATTTCCCTTTGCTCCTCCATTCACTGGCTTGACACATCTGTTCAGGAAGATGATATAACTGCTGAGTTCCTCGAAAATATTCAAGCACATGCCTCTTCACTCTCTGAGAGCAACCAGGTGGTGGGGAGCTTTTCAGTTATTTCTGCTCCCTAGTAGGGATATTTATTTCTATTTTCTGGGAATGAGATACAATTTCAGAGAGTTTTCCCATCTCTCCAACAGAATCTTTGTGAGATATCTGAAGGAGCCAGGCTGGCCTCCAAGCTTAGCAGATGAATTACATTTTCCAAGCAACACAAGGCAGATAGCATTTCCAGGACTTTACACAGGATTTTGTAAGACTTTGCTCACAGATGCTAAGCAGTGGCTGCCACAGTCCCCAAAAGGTGAGTTTCCCATGTGGAGCTCTGCAAATACGGAGCAATCCCAGCAGGTTTAATGTGCATGTGGAGAGTGACTCCACACTGTGCAAAAGCAAGGAGTCTGCTTGAACTCCCTGTCCTGTGCCACAGAGTGACTCCACAGAAGCACAAAAGCGTGGTGAGCTCAGCATAGAGCACAGAGGTGATTTATGAGCACTGGCTTAATAGCAGCTTTTTGGCTGTTCAGTTGTCTGTGCTGCTGAAGTCCAGAAAAGCTATTGCTGCAATGAAAACCAGGAAAAGCCAAGATTTTCACATGAGATATGAGATCTGATTGTATTTGTATGGGAAATCTACATTATATGGCACAAGTGTCAAATCTAGCTCCCACTCCACGGATTGTGGGAGCATTTTCACACTGGCTTCTGGGACTTAAAATAACACTGGATAGTAGAAAAGGTCACAAGACTAGTAACTGCATGCTCTCACCTTCACAGTCCTCCTGGAGAATCCTTCTTTACCACAAAACCTTAAACAAGACCCTTAGAACTTATTTTAGATATATTGTCTCTGTGCAGCATTTCTGCAAGCTCATTGCTTACTGCCACATTCCCCACATCCATTTTTCCTTCAGCCTCATGACTGGTGTCAAGGGCAGCCTGCCTTGTGGAGAGAGATGTCCTTCCCTGCTCTGCGCAGGCCTTTGCACATCCCTGTCCTTTCCTACAGAAATTATACTGTGGTAACCAATTTCTTTCCCCTGCAGCAGTGTTAAACTACATACCACTCTCAATCACAGAATCATGGGTGGTTTGGGTTGGAAGGGACCTTAAAGAGCATTTCATTCCACTCCCCTGCCTTGGGCTGGAGCACCTTCCTCTAGAACAGGTTGCTCCAAGCCCTGTCCAACCTGACCTTGAACACTTCCAGGGATGGGGCATCACCTGACACTCAAGAAGAGGTGGAATCAGTGACTTGTTAAAGGCTTAGTTTTATCCAAATTTGTGTTAACTCTGTAACAGGGACATTCTCTATCCATGAGAATAAATTTCCAAACAGAAGGAGGCCTCTCCCTGGCACCTCGTAGCATGGGAAAAGCTGCAGGATGACACAAGGTAACACACACAAAACCTCCTTGAATTCAGCACCATCCTTCTTACAATTCAGCTGCATTTTCTTCTGTACCAGACAAAACCCTGACTCTAAATTCTACATATTATAAATCAACTGGTACATGAATTCATGTACCATGAAGTTCCCTGGGCTACCAGGGACCTAGACTTTGAGTACCAGATATCCTCAGTAGCAGCTCTTTGACCCAGCTGACCAGAGCAAGGATAATGTCTTTCCACATGCTTATGCCATTGGCTGATATGATGAGGATAATGCTGATCCCAACAAAAACACTCCATGCAAATGTGGCATAAAACCTTTGTGAAGGGCAGATGACAGTCACAAAATTCCTCATTGCCTCTAAAAACTGGACTGCATCTAACAAATGAGGCAAGAGTCCCTGCAGTGACTCAGAGCCTGACAACTGTGCAGCTGACAGCATTTCATCTGCATCTCCTTCTCAGAAGACATCATTTGTTTCCAGGGCAAAATGCAAGGGCTTTGAACATCTCCTCTGAGGCCTTGTGGGTTTTTTTTTTCCAGATGCAAGGATTTTTTTCTTATAAAGAATAAAATTTATTTATGATATTACATAACAAACGAGTGACACATAAATCTCAACATCAAAAATAACTGCTCTTTTATGGCCTTCAGACACATGTGTAACACCTCACCTGAAGCCAAATAAACTCTGTAGTTGGCTTCAGATTGCAGTAGTTATTCTTGGGTTTGAGGCAATCTGCAGTATCCATTTCATATGGATTCTGTTTTACCTCTGGTGTTTAAAAAGATGGCACTACCTCCTCTCAGATCTGCTCTTCCTCATCTTAATATAGGTGTTCAGAATTCCTTGGCAAGGTAAGGAATGCCTGTAATTTGCCCAGTGTAAGCAGGAAACTGAAGGCATGATGGCAGGGTGTGCTCCACAGATTTAGCAACAGAGGCTAATGAAAAGCATTTTTCCAAGTGCATTGATCAATTTCACTAGATCCTATTAAATAACAGAATAAAAATAAAAGCTTTTGGTCTACAGCTTCAAAGCTGTGTGGGCTAAGTCATACTTAATATAATACAGGCCCAAAATAAGAGTCAGAGATCTAGTATTTATGCCGGCAACATATAAAATATTTATGCCGCAGGATTTGCTTCTTTACTGTAAAGTAATTTTTTCCAGAGCCCAAATTTATCTTCTGATGGAAGTTGCCCCCAATAAAAAAGGGGCACAGTATGCATATTGTGATTAGAGCAAGTGGCCCTCTCACAACATTTGAGATAGGAGGGATTCAACGTCTTTGACCTGCTTTGCCTCCTGCAGAGCCAGCATTTGCTGGAGTGGGGCAATTGTCTTCCAGAGTCTTAGCTAAGGCAGGTCCTTCTCTGTTTCCAGCTTCAAACACTGTTGCCTCAAGAGTATAGTCTATCTCTTAATTTGATGGAGAATTCTTTAAAATAAGTTCTGCATCACTTTATTTTCAGGTGTAGTTGGCTCTAGGTGGAGTGCTTCCCTTCTTGTAGTTCCCTAAAGCTGTGCTAAGAAAAATAAATGTTATTTAGACTCTAAACTCTCAGGGGGAAAAGCTGCATCTTTAAGGGATCTGCCTATTGTTCACAGAATTAGGTAGATCAGATGAGCTTAAGATACATCTGTGAGTAATCTGGAAAAAACCACTAAATTTTATAATCTATATAAGAATTGGCTGGATGGTTGAACTGTAATAAGAGTGCTTCCCTGTGAGGGTGCTGAGGCCCTGGCACAGGGTGCCCAGAGCAGCTGTGGCTGTGCCACCCCTGGAAATGCCCAAGGCCAGGCTGGAAGGGCTAGGAGCAACCTGGGATAGTGGAAAGTGTCCCTGCCCACGGCAGGAGGTGACACTGGATGGGCTTTTAGGTCCCTTCCAACCCAAACCAGTCTGTGATTTGATGATGATTGTCTAATAAAGCTCTCTATAGTGTTTGGCCACAATTAGTCTTTTTTAAAAATCAGAAGCTATTTTCCCAGTCACACACATACAGATCAAATTTTCATACATGTTTAGGAAATGCTGAATGATATTTTTAGAAAATAAATATGAAAAATGTAGCATTTAATTTAAAAATATTTTAAAACCTGAAGCAAAGTAGCGTTTACTTCACATAATCACAGAAAGGCTTGGCCGGGGCAGGACCTTAGAAATCGTCTATTTTCACGTCCCAGCCACAGGCTGGGAAATCTGTACATAATTCGGATATTAAGCATGAAATAATTACTCCCGCAATTAATGTATTTTATATTAATGTAATATTTGTTTTGTTTAGAGACAGGTATCCCCAAGAGCACACGGGGCGCGGTGTGGGGCGCGCAGCAGCAGCAGCTACGTGACGGGAGCCGGCGCTGCGGTGAGCTTCCTACGGGGAAAAGGTGGGGGGGAAGAAAGGAAAAACAAGGGAGAGGGAAAGGGAAAGATAAAGGACCCGATAAGGAAACAGAGACGGAAAGACAGCAGGTCTCTCGGCCACAGCGGCCATTTTGCCGGCGGCCCCACACACCCCTCCCGCCCGGCGGGGCGGCACCGCCGCCATTTCCGCGCGGCGGGGGCGGAGCGGGGGCCGGGCCGGGGCGGGCGATGGCGGCGGCGGCGGAAGCCTTGCCCGCGGCCCGCCTGGAGAGCGTGCGGGCGCTGTCGGGTCTGTTCCGGGAGGCGCAGCCCAGGTAGTGGGGAGCAGGGAGCGGCGGTGCCGGTGGATGTCGGGCAGGANGTCCCTTCCAACCCAAACCAGTCTGTGATTTGATGATGATTGTCTAATAAAGCTCTCTATAGTGTTTGGCCACAATTAGTCTTTTTTAAAAATCAGAAGCTATTTTCCCAGTCACACACATACAGATCAAATTTTCATACATGTTTAGGAAATGCTGAATGATATTTTTAGAAAATAAATATGAAAAATGTAGCATTTAATTTAAAAATATTTTAAAACCTGAAGCAAAGTAGCGTTTACTTCACATAATCACAGAAAGGCTTGGCCGGGGCAGGACCTTAGAAATCGTCTATTTTCACGTCCCAGCCACAGGCTGGGAAATCTGTACATAATTCGGATATTAAGCATGAAATAATTACTCCCGCAATTAATGTATTTTATATTAATGTAATATTTGTTTTGTTTAGAGACAGGTATCCCCAAGAGCACACGGGGCGCGGTGTGGGGCGCGCAGCAGCAGCAGCTACGTGACGGGAGCCGGCGCTGCGGTGAGCTTCCTACGGGGAAAAGGTGGGGGGGAAGAAAGGAAAAACAAGGGAGAGGGAAAGGGAAAGATAAAGGACCCGATAAGGAAACAGAGACGGAAAGACAGCAGGTCTCTCGGCCACAGCGGCCATTTTGCCGGCGGCCCCACACACCCCTCCCGCCCGGCGGGGCGGCACCGCCGCCATTTCCGCGCGGCGGGGGCGGAGCGGGGCCGNCCTCGGCTCCCAGCGTGGTCCTGCCTCTCGTGGAGTCGGCTGCGGGCCGGAAAAGGGGCTCTCCGTACCCCCATAGGGGTGTGAATGACGTCCCTTCTGGGGAGCTTCTGCACCCGCAGCCTTCTCCTGGGGCTGTGCTTTTGGGGGTGATCTGTTCCTTCTCCTGTCCTGCCCCGGGGGGTCCATGAGGAGCTGCAATGTGCCCAGTCCTTGTGCCTGTAGCAGGGAGGAAAGGTGTTTGTCTCTTAGTCGTGGGTGGCATAAAATATCCTAGGGATACAGAATGGCTTGGGTTGCAGGAACGTTAAAGCTCATCCCATCCCACCCTTGCTATGGGCAGGGACACCTTCCACTATCCCAGGTTGCTCCAAGCCCTGTTCAGCCTGGCCTTGGACACTGCAGGGATGGGGCAGCCACAGCTTCTCTGGGCAGTCTGTCCCAGGACCTCACCACCTTCACTGGGAAAAATTTCTTCCTAACATGCAGTCTAAACCTACTCTGTCAGGCTGAGGTCATTGCCCCTTGTTCTGTCGCTTCAGGCTGGTGTAAATAACCTCCATCTTCCTTGTAGGCTCCCATCAGGTACAGGTCAGCCCAAAGCTGCTCTTCTCCAGGCTGAGCACTCCCAAGTCTCTCAGCCTTTCCTAATAGCAGAGCTGCTCCATCTTTCTAAACAACTTGGTGCCTTCTCTGGATTCTCTCCAACAGCTCCATGGCCTTTCTGTGCTGGGATCCCACAGCTCAAGGCAGCTCTGCAGCTGGGGTCTCACCTGAGCAGGGCAGAGCAGCAGAATCCCCCTCCCCTGCTGCCCACGCTGGGGGCTCAGCCCAGCACAGGGGGGTTCTGGGTCCCAGCACACCTGGCCAGGGCATGTCCAGGTCGCACCCCCAAGCCCTTCTCCCACGACGGCTCCATCTCCTTGTTCCCAAGCTGAATTAATCCTGGGGGATTGTCCTGACCCAGGTGCAGCACCAGGTCTTGTTGATCAAGTTGTTGACACTTGGCTGTGTGATTTACTTGAGGCTTCCACTGTCTTTAGTTGATTTCTTTATGCTTCCTTTACTAAGCTACACAAAACAGAAAATGGCTTTATTTTGTTCCTGGGAATGTTGTGAGGATAAGTATTTTAAAGGCTTTTTAGGGACTGCTTACAGGAATGAAGTCATGCAAGTACCTAAAACTTAGAGTGGAAATACAGAATTGCAAATTTGTGGATTTGTTCATGTCGTTCCTGACTAATTTTGTGATTTTTTGGAGCCCTGATCTTTTGAACACAGTTTTCATTACTGCTTCTAACTATGTGTTCACTAGAGTGGTATCTTGTAGAGTTTCAGTTTTTAACAATCAAACAGGTCTTACAAGGAGTGACAGTAATCTTCCTTTTGGCATGAGTGCAGGCTCATGTCAGTCAGGAATTCTGACTCTTTGTTTTGACTTAACAAGAAATTGTGCATGTCTTCCTTGTCCAAGAGCTGGGCTGCTGTACCCTTTGCCTCTGCTTCCTTTTGTATTCCTGCAGAACTTGATGTGGAAATGAAGCACAGGTAGCAACAGCAAATTGTGGAGCTGCTGTGTTAGGCAACCAGACACAGGAAACAGAAGTTTGTGGAATATCCACAAAGCTGTTCTGGATGGATTTCAAGGGCTGTTTACAATGCGAGGCTGTTTAAAATTAATTATTTTAATCTAAAATCCATTTATGAGGCTCTTTGGTATTTTTATAAATTAAAAATTAGGGAAAAGATGTTTTCAATCTCAAAAATACATTTTAAATATTTATAGGTGCTACTTTGTATGTGAATCTTTGTTGTACTCCTGGAAAAAGATTATTTTTTAAAAAACTTAATAAGCATTGCTGTGGAACAGTTTTCTGAAGTCAGTGTTGGCTGGTTTCTTAATATCAGCTAAATATTTTCTGCTGTTCTTGATAATTTGAGGATTTTTTTTATTCAGAAAGACAGTTTTCATTTAAGTTCCTTTGTAGTACACACTCAAATTGCAGTGCTATCTGAATGCTTAGATACAAGAGTCACATGTAAATTTTCTCAGAACAGAATCCTGCTCTGTCAAACAACATTTAAGTCAGTCCATGTTCATTTGGAATACCTTTTGCTTGCTCTGTTAGGCTTTGAGTTTTGATTTCTGCCTGGAATGATTGGCTTGAGCAGTCTGGATTTTCTTTCATAGTGTTTAGGAACAGATTTGGAGTTCTGTCTCTCCTCAATGATGTAAAAAAATCAACATCTCCTTCCACATTTACACTGAGGATAGACACTTCCTACCCCACACTTGCTCCATTAGGACACACAAGGTTTTCATCTTCTTATTTTACTGGAAATGTCTATACTCTTAGGTTTTCTTTTACTTTCAATCTAATTTTAAAAGAAAAATTGTCACAGCAGCTCAGCATGCTTCTGATCCAGTGTCTGACTAAAAGTTCTGTTCTGCTGCATAGCTCTGCCAGGAGCATGGAGCTTTTCCAGCACAGGAATAACTGTAAGGTGTTCTTTTACCCCTTTAGTCACAAAAATGTGCACAGAAGTTCTTCTGGCTTCTTTAATTTCTCTTTTACCAATTTAAATAAGTGAATGTTGTGCAGTAGTATGCGTTGCACTGATCACTGGGTTTTGTATTTTGCAGTTGTGTCAGGAAATGATTGGTTTTATGGGATAATCCAGCAAAAGGCACGGACTGGTATGAAGGAAACTACAGTGGGCTGAGTGGTCCCATTTTAAAGTAATGTTAGAGTTTAAGAACTTGGAACAGCTGATGGTTCTGCTCAGTGTAGAAAGCACTCCCTGGCTGGGGACTACCTTACCAGACTGTAGCTCTTCTGACATTTAGAAAAACTTGTCTCTGGTGCATTTCCCATGGGGACTGTGGTAGATCAGCCACTGAGTCTTCTCTTGGCACATCATGAGGTGGCAGGAGCTACACTGCTTCTTGAAAGTTGAAGGTTCAAGTTCCATGAGTATATTTTCTTCGGTCTTGAAACCGAAGCCAAATTCCAAACTTTCTTTCTGGTTATGTAAGCTCCACTGTTTTCTTTAAGACTGAGGGCCAGCTCTACTTTTGGGCATTGTTTTTTTGTGCCATTTTGGTATTTTCCCTTTAGTATTGCACCACTGTAAAATGTAGCTTCTTCCCCATAATTTTCAAGTGATGCAGTGGTGGGCTTTTTAATGTTTCAGTGTAGACGGAGAATGTGTAAATATATTGGTCTTGATCAACTGTGAGGTTGCAGAATAAAATACATACATCCTGGAGATCTGAAACCTAATGTTGTGGTAATTTAGTGACATTAGTGTACGTTGTTGTATTTCTTACTGCACTCTTCTTTCTTTGTAAGTCTCCTTCACACCCTAACAGACCTCAACATTGGAGACACTGTACTGTCAGTAAGATGTAGCCTAGCATAAAAGTGTCACTATTGGAGCAACAAATCTGATAAGGAACTTAGAACATGCATTTTATAGAACATGTGAACTGTGAGTAAAGACTAAGAGAGTTTTGTTTAGTCTAGAAAAGGAAACGTGGCAGGAGCAGAGGTGGGAAATAATGGCTGCAGACACCTCTAAGGGTGTGCTTAGAGACAAGGTGGATTGGCAGTGTTTGGTTAATGTTGAACTTGATGATCTTAAGGATCTTTTCCAACCTGGCCAACCTTGGTGATTCTATGGTTTGATTTATGGACATGATCACCTGTGAAAGAGGGTGTAGAATTTCTAGTTGTGCAAATGTTTAAGCATTTGAGTGAGTATCAGAATACAGGTCATATCATACCTGTATCAGAATACAGGCCATATCATCCAGTAGTGTTTGATCAAGAGGTTTTTTAATTCTCCTTTAGGAAGGGTTTTCTCTGTGAACATTTTATTTAGTGCTACTTTACATTTCCTCTCATCTCACTTTCTTCTGTTTGATCCTGAGTACAGGACAAGTCTGTTTAGGGTTCAAGGAGGCTGCATTGAGTTTCCTTTCCCTGACCCTGGTCAGAAGTATTGGACAAGAAGATTTATTCAACTTCCCTGTAGCAATGCTGTAAACACTCTCTGGTGTGGCTTCTCTCCACCAGCATGTGGTATCAGAACTGAGTAAGCAACATTGGTCATGTGCTGCCCTTATCACTTTTGTGGACATCAAATCAAGGCAGAGTGTAGACAAACAGCTGTAGTTTGGAAATGTTGTTTATCTCTGTGTGACAGATCACCTGCAGATGTGTGTGTGTCAGTCCTGGTAGGCTGGTGAATCTCCATGGGGCAGGAGCATCAGCTGTCATCTGGTCATACGGATTTCTGCACATGCTTGTGGTTTGGTGGTGCTGTTTTCCTTGGTCCAGGTGCTCCTGGAAGTGGCCTGGTACCTTCTGTGTTGGGTAGTTGTCTGCTGAGGTGGGGCAGAGTTGGCTTTTTCCCTTGACTGTGATTCACACACTTCAGAATGGTGCTCGTGCAGCCACCAGCTTTCTCCATGGCCTTTGTCCCTCTGAGGAAATCTGCAGCAGGCTGGAGCTTCTGATACCTTATTCTTCTGAAATATCTACTGCTGGACAGCTAAACTGTGTTCATAAACTAAAGCAGTTCCTCTTAAAGCAGCATGCAGTGTCATGTGTGAACCTGCCAGCTATATGTGTTAGGGAGAATTTTTTGTTTCCTTTTCATTAAAATTCCAAAGAGCTATTGAAAAGCCACGAGGAATACTAAGGCAACACCACACTTCTACAGCCCCTTATCTGAAAAGGTTGATGGGAGGATTGTGTGGTGTTTTTCTTCCTTCTACTTAAAATTTCGACTATGAGTAGTTAAATACTCAGAACAGTTAAAGATTGCTGCAGAAACATCTTTGGGTTTACAATAAGAAGTGCCAATGTCATATAGGCTTTTTGGTAGGAGTGCATTTTCATTTTTTCTTCACCACAAATTTATGTATTTCAGAGAAACGGCAGAAGAAAGTGTATTTCAGGATGTCCTGGAAATCCTGACAAGCACCTCAAGTGCCATTGAGCAGACCTGTAAGGACTCCTGTGGACTGGCAGATCTAGACACCTGCCTGCTGCTCATAGCAGAGTGCTTCAGGTGTCTGAGGAATGCCTGTGTGGAGTGTGCCAAGAATCAGCATGTCTTGAGGTACAGTTATGAACCCTTTTAGTCCATACCGAAGTGCCACCTTCTGATGTTTGTGTGGTTTTATAAAAGAGATTCTTATTTTACACTGCTGTGTTAGTTAATTTATTATCTGGCATTTCCTGCTTGGTGGAATCACTTGGATTCAAATATGCAAGAAACAAAAATAGCTGACCTATTTGTAGGTCAGTTTGGGGCCCTGCTCAGTAATAGAACAAAGTGTTTGGGTCCATAATACAAGTTGATTACACAAATGATATAAGCCTGTTGGAAGCCTGACTGTAGAACTATCCTTTTTTTCTATTTCTTTAATTTTTTTTTTTTAATAACATAATGAATAACTAAATGGTCTTAATAATCAGTTACAGAATTAGTATGTCTTTTAAGGTTCATTTACATTTGTCTGGCTTTCCTGGGAAAACACAGCATGTAGAACTGTGCATATTAATCCTGATACATATATACAGGCAAGTTGAGCTTAAAGGATATTAAATCAATCTGGTTCCTTAAGTTATTTAGCCTCTCTATTCTTTACCTGTGTCTATTGCAGCATTGGAGGGATGCTTGTGATACAACCAGCTGTAGTTAGTGAAAACCTGACAGTCTGGTTGATGTTTTTAAAAAACCCAGCAAAATAGCAACAAACACCCTCCTTGCCCAGATGCCCCATGAGAACCCCAAACCAACCAACCAACAAAAAAGCTGCCCCAACTTGTCACCAGTTGGTTATATCAAAGAATTATTGGGGACTACAGTGTTAAAAATGGGCTTCTTGTGATGTGTCAAATTTGATTTATTAAACTAAATGTAATTTTGACATGGGGCCAATTCTTTGTTTCTGTGCTGGGGCAGAACTCTATTAATGCCACAGAAATTGCAATGCAAATCATTCTGAGAGTCTACCTATGATTCCTCCTCACTGGAGAAAGGATAAATGATTACTTGGCCTTCTCTGCTTCTCTCTGAGAGTTGTGTATGTTTCCCTTTGAGCTGGCCCTGTTGTTTTTTGGTAGCTGTCAATAATTGCTTTGTTGGCATTGAAAATCCTCCAAGTTTATTATGAAGTAAGATACATGACTCTTGTTCTGGATGCTTGACCTCCAGACAAAGCAAAGCTTTTACAGAAATAAAGCTGTTTAAATTATAGGAATAACTTGCTAGTGTTTAATGTCTGATAGGAAGAATAGCAATAAGGGAGGAAAGGGTACTTAGCTCTGAAGGCTTTGTGCCCAAAATTGGTAAAATGCAGAATGATGCAATAACCCCTTTTGGTTTGCTCCTGGTGGTAGTTAATGTGGCTACTGATAGGCAGGCAGTAATGTAGGAGAAGCTATTTTTGTTTCAGCGGTCCTGAAGATGCTAAAGACTTCCTGTTAACTTCGGTGAAAAGCCTTTTAAATTTTCTTGACTGTATTTCATATCAAGTGAATTATTGTGTTTTATTCCCAATTTAATAATAGGAACTTGGGTCTCATCTCTACATCTGTCCATTTGATAAAGTTGCTTCATGGAATACAAATCAAAGAAGAATTGTTACTGACTGGTGAGTAAATGTATAGCCTGCACTATATTTTTTTACACATGTGGTATGGTGTCACTTTACTGATGCATTTGTTTTATAAATGGGCTTAATTCTTTCTTGAATTGCAGTTAAGAATTGGCCCTCTCTTAGACTGCTTGAAAAAGGTCTCAGCCTCAAGTCTAGTTCAGCTGTATTTTCACTGAACTGTTCCTTATGGATTGTTAGAGGAAAGATATTTGGAAACTTTTTAATATGAAGCAGAATAATTGGGTTTTATAAAGGAAAAGTTCCTGTAGTACCTCCATTCAGAATACATTCTGCTGTTTTACTGTCTTTTTATTTGCTGATACTTAAGATAATTTATCTGATTCCAAGAAGCAAACTTTGGCTGTGACTTCTTAAAAATTATTTTTCATTTTCATTTGGGTACCATAGTTGCTGGCCAGTCAGGATGGTATCTGCCAAGAATTAAGTACAGCTTTGAGTAGTGTTCACATTTCCTTAACAGGTGAATTTTTTCTTTCAGTGCAGTGAAGAGAAAATGTGACTATGTAGTACTAGTGGTAGTTACTGCTACTGATTTCACTGGATATTAAGGGTTTTCAGTAATTCTCACAATCTGTGTTTCCCAGTGTGTGCATGTGGAGCTTTTTACACTGGACTCCAGTTGTGACTGTCTGTGGTTGCAGACAGTAGAGCATGTTTGTTTTCTTGTGTGTCTGTCATTTCTTTTCACTCCTGTTCCTCAGATGAGTTTTTTACTGGATTTCTGCTGCTGCTTTTCTGCTGTTTTGTGAAAGCAGGTGAAACAGCTGTCCTACAGTAACTTACCCTCAAACCCCTTTATGGAGCTGTGAGGGAGCAGTGAAGTCCAGGAGACTGGGTTTCCTTTTGCTGCTGTGTTTGGCTCAAAATGAAGCCCTGTGGGCACATGAGGGTATTGTGCTTAAACCAGGCTCACTGCTGGACCTGTTGCTGGAATCCTGCTGCCAGGGAAGGGTTGGTGATGCCAGCACAGCCCTTCAGTGTGGGAGGAGCTGGACTGTAAGCTCTGTGGGTGGCAAAAAGGGCTTGCTCAGTGTCCCTACAGAGGAGGAACTGAAGGCACACAGGAGTGACTTTCAAGCCATGTTACAGGAAAGGACGTGGAGGGCAAGAGTGTCCTGCCCCACAGTTGTGAACTGCTTGGCAGACCAGCAAGATGAAAGGAAAAGTGATGGGAGCCAAAATTTGCTTCTGTCCAGCCTGTCATTGTCCATGCTGGGGACTTGGACAGCACTCGGCTCAAAAAGCTGTACTGGTAAAGTGGGCTTGCCACCTTCAGCCCATTCAAAGCATCAGGAATTGTGGTGTAAGAATGCCACCTGCCAGAGGGGCTGCCCAGCACCTGCAGGAGAGGGAGCAGGGTGTGCTCATTGTTGAATACAGGCATGGCTGAGGTCTTCCCTTGGGCTGGATGGCTGCTGGCCTGTCCTTGCTGGGCTGTCACATGTGTGTGGTGTTCTCTGCTCATGGGTTTGAAGGAGAGGGAGTGCTATTGAGAAAAAAGCAAAGGGAGTAAAACCCAATAATTTGATTATCTGCTTCAGGCACTTTTTCCTAGCCAGAGGATGGTGTAAAAATCTCTGTTTACCAACACTGAATATTAGGGTGGCATTGACAAGACAGTTTTTAACAGGATTTCGGTAGGAGTTGTTTGGTGATTGTTACTCTTCATAACCATTCAGTAAATACATCTGAGTTATAACTAAGATTTACTGTATTGGCCCAGGGTGGGTGGTTCATTTGATGCTGTAAGTAGCATTGTTCTCCTTGGGGAACCTCTGTGATGAGCATGGCTTATGTATTCCACATATGTTAGTACAACAAAAAAATGGTGGACAAGCAAATGTTGCCAATTCCTTGTTGAGTGACCTGATGAACTTTGTTGTAAGTGGAAATTAATGTAGTGCCTAGAGCACAGGTTCCTTCTGCAGGCTTTACCTCAGAAGTTAACAGTTAAATTTGGCTGTGGATTATGAGTTGTACTGAAGCGAATTGCTAAATTGGACTTGGATAGCACTGTTGAAACAAAAGAGACCCATGAAATTAGTAAATGGTACTGTATTTATTAACTGTAATTCTGTTTCATGATTCTCCTCACGTTTCGTATAGGAAATCAGGTCACAGGGCTAGAGTAGCAAGTGTATTTTGTTCTTGCAGATGATTAGGTGTTAAATGGAGTATTTCAAGTTGTTCATTTGGGTGTGTATCATTTCCTCCCTCAAATGGCTGCTTGGAGGATGATCCCTCTTGGTGCCTGTGTATATTCTTAAGGTTTTTAAAATACCTTCATATTGCTTCCATAGCAACAAAGTAGAAGGAGGAGGAGGTAAGGCTGTACTGCAGGGTGAGCAGCACTAAATAATGTTTCAGATCATGTTCATATGAAAAATTCCCAGAACAGATTATTGTAGGCTAAATAAACTTGAAGTTCCAGCATTATCGTATTTACAAAGATGAGATTGAAAATTGTTTCTGCAGAAAAATTCATTTAACCTGATCTATGGCAGGTTTGCACTCTAATCCATTGGTAGCTGTTAAGGCTAGTAAATGAGTGGTGTGCTAATTTTTGTAAGAAAGTTCAGTGTAGTACAATTTCAAATGGATAAAACCAGGAATTAAATAAAAGTATGTATTGTTTGACCACTGCTGTGACCAGTGTGATGGTTAAGGGAGAGGACATGATCAAAGAAACAAAAAAGGAGGTGTTGTGCAAGGTGGTATGACTAAAAACTGTTGCTAATATTTATTCACATAAGTCCAGACTCCTTTGCATCCTCTCTGCTATGAGTAATACTTTAAAAATAGTTGCCCAGGGGTTATATGCATGGTGAATTTGGCTCTTCAGTATATTTACTGAAACAACTCTACTGCATGTTTTCACCATACATCTTACTTTTTCTTTTTTTTTTTTCAATGCTTTAAAAATTGAGATAAATTACTGTATGTTTGTAATAGTTGTCCCAGCTGGCTGTGGAAAAAATTACTGTTTTGATTACATGATATACCACTAAGGTAGTGGGCCAGAATCCTTGAAAGCGAGTTAGAATGTCTGTCCTGAAATAGCTCTTCGAAACTTCAGGTAGGTTGAAAAAATAGTTAATTCATACATACAGCATTCAGAGATTGTTCAATCCCATGTATAAGCCAGCTGTCCCTTTAACAAGAGGCTCCTTTTTTTTTAATACTTGCATAAAAAAAACACAAACATTTTTAGTCATTTCTTTTATGGTATCGCTAGAGTTAGCGAGCACTAACCACTCTTCCTGCTTGCTTACTTCCCATGTTAATTTGAGTTGAGCTCCATAGCCTGGTTTTATTTCCCATCCTTGCTTACATAGTACATCTGTGATAATCTAAGACATTTTTAAGACTAATCTTTTTTACAGCTAATCTGTCTTGAGCAGTGTGTATTTTGCACTGCTTTGGAGAAGGGAACCTGCTCTGAGGAGTTGAATGAAGAGAGTTAAATGGGCACTTCCCAGGGCTAGTGTGCAGTGATGCTAAGCAAGGGGTTAGCAGCTTGTAGCCCTTCTTCTGGGCAGCAGTAAGAATTACCTGTGACAGATAATTCACACCTGTTTGTAAATGTGCTCCCTGTTCTTACTGCTCCAGCAGTCCTCCCTCTTCCTTTGTGCAAGGGATAGAACTTCTCAGTCAAGGAGAAAAAAAATTGTGTGCTGCGCTTCTTGGACAATATCTAAAGACTGGACTTTGCCCCAGTGTTCTTAAAGCTATACATGCTGAAAATCTAGGAAGCAGATGATTGTGAAAGGAGGTGAAAACTTCGGTGAAAAGCCTTTTAAATTTTTTTGAGAGTATTTCACATCAAGTGAATTATTGTGTTTTGCTTCCAATTTAATAATAGGAACTTGTGGCCTGTGTCCAGGTGTGCTGCCTGTTAGAGTAGGGTTTGGGCTGTTCTCTGCTCATAATTCTACGAAGTCCAGAAGTTTGCTTAAAATGTATTGGCCTGTAGCTTGAATCTGTGAACAGGAATTTGACCTTGCTTCCAATTTTCTGCAATGTGTTCAGGTGTAGTTAACCAGCTACAGATACTCTCTTCAGAACAGAACTTACAGCATGCCTTTAAAAGCAGTGATGAAAGATGACTCTATGTAAATTTTTTAATACTGCTCTTATTATAGTAACTTGAGCATTTTCTGGTAGGAAGTTCAGCAGCATGAATATCATATGTCTAACACCTGTTCCTGCTTCCTTTTGTGAGGGAGGATGTGTGGGAAAATATGTGATATTTTAAACATTTTTCAAGTACTACAAATGCCATGTTCTTACAAGGGAGCTATTAAAAAATGTTCCTTTCTTTGAGTTTTTTTTATTCTCTCCCCCCCTTTTTTTTTCTCTTTTTCCCTCTCTCCATTTTCCCTCTCTCCCTTTTTCTCTATTTTTTCTCTTATCTTTTCTTCTCTCCTCCTTTTTTCTTCTCTCCTCCTTTTTTCTTCTCTCCTATTTTTATCCTCCTTTTTTCTCTCTTCAGCCACCTTTTTTTTTCCTCTCTCCACTGTCCACCAGGACCATTAATAGTCCTATGGATTCATCCTCAGTCAGTGTTGTTGGACTGCTCCAGCTGTTCTGGACCTGATTGGTTCTCATGCATATTTTTCTTTCAGTTAATGAAAACCCAGTCGTTCTTCACCCGTGGGTGCTTTATGGGTTGCTCAAGGTCTAGGAAGAAAGTGCCTTTGGAAGTCTTTTGTAATTCATCAGTGTGGAGAAGATGCACTCTGCAGATGAGATATCAATGAGTAACATCTGAATTCAGAACTCTGTATAAATAAAAATATCACTCCTTCATAGACACTAAAAATAAATTTTAAAAAGCATAGGGGTGTGCCCGTGCTTCAAAAGTGACATGTAAGGGACCTAGGCCTATCTGTAGTTTCCAGAGATTGTTTCTTGCAAAAGCCAAATGGGATGGAAGCATTTCATCTTTGATGAAGTTAGAAGACAAAAGCTCCCCTGAGGTCTACAGGAGAACATCACATGGCTGAGCAGAGAAGGATATTTGATTTTTTTGGTAAGCTTTTGAAGGTGAAGACATGCTGGGGTTCAAAAGCCACTTAATATAAGCTGTAGGTGCTCATGTAGTACTAGAAAATCATGTTGACATTTCATTAGGAGAGATTGCTGAGAATAAATAGCAAGAGGAAATAAATTTCCAGCTGCTAGATTGGGTACCTTTTCAGTTCTAAAAAGTTGTTAATTCAAAGTACTTTTCAAAGGTTTACAGAAAAGGAGATATTTAATCAAATGTTTTTGTTTTTCTGAAGAAAAACTTGAGTAAAACAGGGTTAAATTGTTATGTTTGCAAAAGTATTCCTGAAAAC
>VYZP01051392.1:0-39690 GCA_013400635.1 Hypocryptadius cinnamomeus | reverse complement strand
ATTTCTACTTTTTCAGGAGGGTGTAGGGGAAACAAAACTTACAGTTCTGTCCTCACTCAGTGAAAAAAAACAGGAGATGATTCTTTCCTCTGACCTTTTCCATTTCTGCACTCAAGGATTGGCAGTTTGGAATTACAGTAGAAAATCAAGACTGGCTAATTTTGAAGGTACAGAAGAGCAAGGGAAAGAAATGCTTTCAAACCTGCCAAAGCACACTGAGTTGGTTTTCCTGTATTCCTTCTTAAATGGGCAGCCATGTGTCCTTAACTGTTTACTGTTTCTTGTCAATATTTATTTATCTCTTTATTTATTTTCTTCCCCTAGAAGAAAAGGGGAAGAAGCCTTCCCCTAAGGCTATGGTCCCCTTAGAAAGATTATTTTGGCAATAGGAGAATGAGCTAGAGGTAATACTTGGACGTTTGGAAATGCATTGGAGTGGTACCTTTGCAGAACCAGTGAGTAGAAAAATCTGGGCATTTAAGGCTTAGTTGGTTTGAAACTCTGAGCATTAGAGGCTTATGTACTGGCAGCACAGTCTAACTGGCTTTCACCTATTCTTGAAATTATTTGAGATGTCTGGTCAATCAGCAAAGTATTTTAAATCAACAGGAAAGAGAAACAGAGTGGTCAGGTATGGAACCTAAATGTTCTTGAGTGAATGCCAGTAGTGACTGAAAGAGTCAACTCTCATGTTTTGTGCTTCCTTTTTATCTCTTGTCCAGTATTTTTCATTCTTCTGTTTTATTCTTTTAAAAAACTGCATTTGGCTTTTGCCTCTTTTTGTAGTTCTTCAATCATGTTGCACTGAATAGTTTAATTTCCAAATCACTGCTAATGTTTTCTATATAAAAATTAAATATTTTAAAGCTTGCTTAGAAAGTGTGGTGGAACACAGGTAGTAACTTTTTGCTGGACAGACATCATAGCAGAGCTCATCCAATGCATTTGGGAAACCATTGGCAAGTTTTATTGTCTATAAAAAGAGGTCTGTAACTGTCTGAGCAAGTGTCTTCACACAGGCTTGTTTATAGGGATTTGGAGAAGGTGTAATTTCTAAATTGTGTCCTGGAGACTCTCATAGGCAATGGCTACTAAATTTAAACCAACAGGATTAAGGAAGGAAAGTTAATCTTTCCTCTCTTCCCATGTCAGTGCCCCAAATATTTATCTATGAAGGAGGAGTCATACTGTTTTGTTGGAGATCTTGGGGGTGTTTATGACCAAACACAGTAAATTATTGTGCTGCAGATTTTTTTGTACTAGTCATGTTATTTGCTGATTTACTTGGAATGAGTGAGTGGTTATAAAGCTTGCATCATTTTAGCTGTCATACAGTCATCATGAACTGTTGATAGGTGACATTTCTCAATTTAGGTTCACATTATCTTTTCTTTTGAGGGAGAGGAGGAAGAAAGCAGGTCCTGAGTGGACCCACAGTCCATGGGATTAATTCCCAAAAAGCAACGTGAAAGAACCTACCTCAGTTGCATGGAAGAAAATAATTTAAGAATCTGCACTACCACTTATTTTTGTATTTGGGGTTTCCTTTTGCTTACAGCTGGCATAATTAAGACTACATATGTGTTACAGCTTAAATAAACCAGCTGCTAAGTTAAACAGACTTTTTTTAGACATAAGAATAAAGGACAGCCCTGACCTTAAGAGTTGCCAGTTTCAATGTGTGATCTTTGCTTTGTCTGTTAGGATTTTTGTATGGGGGACTGGTGCCAATACTTTGCTGCCACTGTTAAAGTAAAAACTATAATTACATTGTCAAAATAATATTTATAGTATTTTTGGGGAATAATTGTGGGAGTGTGATGAATATATTATACTCATCAAACTTTTATGTAAACATAAGCATGAGTTTTTTATTTGAGTTATTGGTGTTGTTTTTGGACTTTGTGTTTTTCCAATCTGTAAAAATAATATTGGGATTTTCATGGTCTCTAGCATTTGCAGAGTGTGTGCCCTAACAATCAGTTGATATGCTATCTGGTAGAAGTAAACTGCTAGTTGCACTTGTATTGGGATTTTGGTTTCATGTTTCCATAGCTTAAGAAAATCCTCTGTTTTCTGAGTTTTGCTATCCCCTAATTACTATAGCTCAGAGGATTTTGCTACTTTACCAAACAGGAAAGTTTTAAGTAATTGGTGTGTTCTTTTGTACAATTTGAGGGGTTTTTTTTGTTGTTGTTCGTCTTCATTTGTGTTTACTTCTTTTTTTTTTTTTTTTAATGAGGTTGAGTTCCTCTTAAAAGTGAGTGTGAACATCTCCCAGAAACATATATTGTAAGAAGCAGTTGTGAGGTTTTCTAGCAATAGGCAGTTGTCCCTTGGCTGGTTAAAGGTACAGGCAGAATTTGCTGCTGGTCTGGCAAGTTACCAGATGCACAGATGCTCCAGTCCTGCCCTATATGGAAGTTTTAACTGTAAAACTGTTCTGTCTCTGCTGTGTTTTGGTGAATATTGCCACAGATTTTTAATTCACTGTCTTCAGAACACCTACAGCAAGGATTCCAGCTGTGCGACTTCACGTTCCCAAATCATGTCAACCTGATGCAACCTCCTGTGGACAAGAACGTTCTGTTAGTTCTTGTAGTTTAGTCCAAAATTCATTGAAGGCTGTGGGGAAACTCTGGTTTGGGTGGGTCTTGGTTGAGGTCATTGTTCCAAGGCTTTGTGCTTTGGCCTTTTTGCAGGAGCTCCAAAACAGGGAACCAACCTTTACACCACTTCCAGCTGTCTGCAAAAGAAAAAGAGCCAGACCTGGACCAAGAGCACTCAGACTGATGAGTTGTCCTGAGTTAGCACATGCAGAATTCTCTTCAGCTCTTGTGCATGTACTGGCCCTGCCTGCAGTGGTTAACTCTTGCCCCATTCACTGGGTTCCCACACTTTGGATCTTGCACAGTGCATACAGGCACAGCTCCCTGTGCCCTGCAGGCCTGGGGTATTTGTGTACCTTTGTGTCATACAGCAGGAGCTGAGATTTTGAGTAAATGCCAGTGTCACCATTGTTTTCCACCTGACATGTCTCTGTGATGCTGGCTGTGACTTCTGGTTTTAATATGGGAACTTGATGCATGCCTTAATTTCTTTTTTCACTTTTTAACATTTGGAGTAGAGTGGGGTTTGAAAGCGTTTAGATCCATTGAAGAAGGGCATTGTAGGATCCGTTGCAGGACCAGGGACTCTACTTAAATGCAGCACTTTCTTACCTAATGGCAAAAAAAAAAAAAAGGAAGAGGGAGTGGGACTTCCAACTTCCAGCAGGGTTCGGATCTTCATTACTACAGGCAACTGTAGTTGTAGGCTCTTGTGTCCAAATATAGTAAGCTCCAGTTTGCTGTGTTTATCCCTTATTAGTCCCATGGAAGGCTCTCATCTCATCTTAAAACCTTTTCCTAACTCTGGACTAAATGTGCTACTGTTAGAATGCAGTGATTCATGATAGTGGGTTTTTTTTTTTTGTTTCCTACTGTGGGCTTGATTCTCTCCTTGAGTCTTGCTGCTTCTGCAGTAGAGGGCTGATTTAGAATCACAGAATGGCCTGGTTTGGAAGGGACATTAAAGATCATCTTGTCCACACCCCCTCCCATGGTTCCACTATCCCAGGTTGCTCCAAGCCCCATCCAACCTGGCCTTGGACACTTCCAGGGCTGAGGCAGCCACAGCTTATCTGGGCAGCTTGTGCCAGGGCTTCACCACCTTCACAAGGGAGAATTTCTCTGTAATATCTTACCTAACCCTGCCTTCTGGGAGTGGGAAGCGATTCCCTCTTGTCCTGTCAATCTAGGCCTGTGAAAATTGTATTTCTCTGTTTAAGCTGTGCTGAACTGAATTATTTTATTGACTGTGTACATGTGAGTATAAAAATATTTTATTGCAGCAACTTGTGGAGGCACAATTTGAACTACAGACCAGATCCTGCCTAGTGAGGTTTGCCTGTCAGGTACTGATGACATGATTGGCATTGGAAACAGACTTTGAAATAGTGATTAAAAAGCTGGTGCTTTCCAGCAGTTTGATACTTGTACTGATGGTCAAAACTGTCCTTCTTGTGGTACTCATGGAAAGATGTTTTGATTGCTGTACTGGGAGGCAGAGGCAGTGACTGTCTGAGTGTCAGTGTAAATAATTTTGCTTCTTCTAGGAGAGTGTAACCTGAGGAAATATTTCTAAGTCAGAACAATTAGTAGGTCAGTGGGCTGCCCTGTGGGCTTCCCTGGTCTCATTGCTGGTACAGCTTTTAGACAGTGTGTAGAGCTAGTTTGTTTTTTTCCTGCTCCTGCAATTTGGAGGCTTTCTAGTATAGACTGCCAAGATGTTGCTGATTTATGCCACATGCATAGTGGTTTTATAATGTGGACTGATATCCACTTGGAGCACAAAGGAAATGGGAGTTTGCTGATGTCTATTTAATTAGAATGGTTTCTGGTTACTTTGGTTGAGGCTTGAAATGAATGGTAATGCCTGTATTTCTGTGGATCTCTAAACACAGTGTTCTGTAAGTCCTTTCCTTCCTTCCTTGCTCTTTAGTGTCCCCTACCCAACCCCAGCAAATAATGTCAGCAAGATTCATAATGAGGCAGGTTTCTGTTCTACATGAATATATGTGAATCAGACCTTGCAGAAACATCACTAGGTTTAAGATGGTCGCAATGTTTTTTGCAGGGACATTAGGATCAAAAGATGAAGGTGGGGAGAATGGGGCAAACAATCCTTTTAATTGCAGAGAGCTTCCTAAGGACAGAGCAACATCAATTTAATGCTGGGAGAAGAAGCTTAACTTTTTTTTCACGTGTACTGAGAGGAAATATCCCTTCTCAAGAGTCTCCCACGGAAGCCCCAAGGTTTTTCCTCCAGGGAGGGTGAAGATGGAAGGGGGATGGAAAGAAGCTAGAGGAAGATCTGGGCACAGGAAGCAATGGGAGGCGTCTGTTGCCTGTTGGGATAAAAATCCAAGGGCTTATAATTATGTAGGAGTCACACATGTCATTCTCTCAGCCATTTGATTATCATTGCCATGGCACAACTTCCATACTCTCCAGTTACAGGAGCATTGTTCTGGTGGAAAAGAGGGAGTTGTCTAACCATGGCTTTCCAGACACAAAGCTACAAGACTTTTATTTCCCATTCTGCAGCACTCTTTATTGCTAGCAGCTTTGGGCTTGGAGAGAAACGTGTCTCTCCTTTTTTGTTGAGAAGTTTAGGGAATATTGCCAAGTTACATGACGTGTAGAGACATCAAGAAAGTTTGTGAGACACATAGAGTTCTTTCCTTTTCCTCCATCCTCTGGGCATATACCACATGTGGTACAAAAGGGACCATTATATGGCAGTGAGAAGAGGCAAGCTGCCTTTACAGGTATTAAAATAAATGATAATGCCCAAAAAGGTTGATGCAAAAACTGTTGCTGTACATTAATGTGGATAGGCAAGTAAAAATACTAAGTGTAAGTTTGCTAGTAATTCTGTATTCCAAAAGGACTGTGGTCCATTTATTAGCCAGGTACAGAATATAAATGGTACAAGTAAGTGGGGGGAAGTCTGATACTCTTTGCCCAGACTTACAGAAAAATATCATTCCCCTCTTTGAGGGCAAATATAAGCACTTCAGTGGAAAATTTGGCTTAAATGAAACAACTTACACAGTATGCTATCAAAAGTAATTGGAGAAATTTGTTCATAACCTTGGTTAGTACTTGACGTGTTAATAATTTCTTCTTCTTTTTTTTTTTTTNGGGGAAAGCCCATAGTAGAACACTTTTTTTTTTTTTTTTTTTTTTTTTCAGACCTGTGCAAAGTATCATGTAGGAGGAGTGTGTCTCACAGTCAGACACCACTAATAGTGCATAGTGGGTGGCCAGTCCTTCTTATTTTTCTTGGTTTCCTGGTATGGTTTAAGCCTGGTTTGAGACTCCCCAGTACTTCAGACTTGCTGATTTCACTGCTGCAGGACCTTTAAAGAGACATTGCATTGGATTTAGGCTCAGCTTTTGGGCTGATTCAAGAACAAGATTTTACATCCTAATGCATGCAGAAAGCTAATAAAGGTAGTTCCCAGGTCTGCAAGCACTTAAAAGTGTTTCGCTTCACATAGGAGAGCAATCTCAGGCATGTGCTTTTGCTACTTGTGGGGTTTCATATGCCTTTAGATTTTAATAGATAGTTTGTTAAAGGAATGAGCACATTAATATTTACTTTCTAAAACTGAAATGATGCAATTAAAATAACAGGAGATAGAGAAAATTGTTCTAATGCTGTATTTAATAAGCCTTGTTAGTGCTTATGAATCAGAGTTGGTTTGAACCTGATCTCAAGAGGTCTGTCAAACTGACTTTTAGTAAATGCGCTAGTGTTTTTTTTAATCTCCCATTATGAGACCTCATTGGAACTTAATTTGCATCAGAGGCTAATTTGATGTGTGGTCTGATGGTTTCTTCCAGCTCCCTTCTAATTTATTTGTAACTCCATGTTTTTAATAGCATGGCAAGAATTTTACTTGCCTTTAAATCAAATTCTCCTTTTAAGTCAGAACAAAGTGTTGATGTTTTGCCTAGACACTTATCTTCCAAGAACACAAGGGTTGTCCAATCAATGCACATAGTGTTCTGTTAAAATTAGAGTTGGCACTTCTAAAGGGAAAGGAAAAAAAAAAAGTGTGACTTTGTTTCTGAGGTGGAGGAGATGGAGGGGAGGGAAAGCAGAAACTTAGTAAACACAACATTCTTGGTGTTCCACAGATGGTAAAAATGGGTTACTAGTCTGCAGCAAGTGCAGTAACACCAAGGTGGAAATATAAAAGGTAGCGAGACAATAATTTTATTTACAGCAATAAAGTACTAAGTACTATTTTAATAACATTAAATGACAGAGCCCATATATGTATTGTACATTCAATTTCAGTGGTCTAGACAGACTGTTTTCCAAGGAAAATACATTTTCATCAGTATTTGTGGTATGATTCATGGTGGTGAAGAGACAAATAACTCTTTATGACTGGAAGTTGCTTTAACTTGCAGCCACAAGGAAACAAGTCAATGACCGGATGGTAGTGGTGGAAACTCACATTTTATAGTAATAGAGGTCTGCACCTTATGCTGAGTTGGAGGTTTTGTTTTTCCGGGACAGGCAGTCTGTCACAAAGCATTCTGCCATTATGTACAAACAGCCAGGGCTGCTCTGCAGGACAGCTCACAGCCCACAGTTTAGATCTGCAAAGCTCACAGGCCGCTCTAAAAGTGTGCAGGCTCTTGGGAGCCTGGAATGTGGTCCCAGGACTTACCAGGCTTTGTGTCTGCCCCAGTGCAGAGGGGGCACTCCAGCTCCATTTTCCCTGTGTTGTTACTGGTTGGAGCATTAAGAGAGATGCAGGTTTGTAAGTCTTATGTTTGCAGTCTGACAAGCAATGTTGTACAGTTTTGTATGTGCTTTGGTTGGATCTGTTTTATGTCTCTTTGTTTTATAACTCCAGTAAAGGCAGAGGCTTGTACTGACAACTATCACTGTGTTGTCTGGCCCAAATAAAGAGAATGGAAATCTCTTAGGACTGTTTAAGCCTCTACAATTGCTGTCAAGGTTTTTTGAAATGATTGCTGAGCACGTTTGTGGGCTCCTGTTCTAGCCATGTGAAACAGAAGGAAAGAAGTATTGAATTTTAAAATTCTAATGCTTAAAGTCTTTGTCCTCAGAACTTCAGGGATTTTAATTTTCATCTAATACACAGTCTGATCCTGCAAATGGCACTGTGTGAAATGATGTCTTTGTGTGGATTGGAGCATCTCCCTGACAGGGAAAGGGAGCTGGGGCTGTCCAGCCTGGAGAGGAGCCCCAGCTGAGAGGGGCCCTCAGCCCTGGGTGTCCCTGTGTGCAGGGAGGCTCAGAGCAGGGCCCAGGCTCTGCTCTGGGGGCCCAGCAATGGCACCAGAGGAACGGGCAGGAGCTGATCCCAGGAGGTTCCACCTGGACATGAGGCAGAACTTCTGCCCTGGGCAGTGCCCAGGCACTGAACAGATTGTCCAGAGAGGGTGTGGAGTCTCCTCACTGCAGATATTCCAGACCCCTCTGGACACAATCCTGTGCCCTGTGCTCTGGGATGGCCCTGCTGGAGCAGGGAGGAGGGACCAGATGACACCACTGTGGTCCTTTAGACCATATCAGGTAATTGTTAAATGAGCTAATGTCAATACAATAATTAAATGAAAAGCATGCACTGGAGTCTGGCTCAGTTGTTCTGTGATAGTAAAGGACTGGAAGGAAGAAAGGGAACTGTGATCTTGAAGGTACTGAGCTGCTGGAGTGCATTTAAGCCATTGTCATACAGGGCCAGCAAGTATCAGCTGTCTCACCTTTGTCATGGGTGTCCTTGAGTGGCTAAATGTTCAGTTTACATGTAGACACACATTTAGGTACCAGAATTCATTAGGTAAAGAGTCAGTATTTCTGGTTGTACCCTTTGCCCTGTTGTGTAAAGAGATTATTTTTGTAGAACCTAGAAAAGTCTCCTTAAGTCATTGCAGAGTGGTTGTGAAAGCAACATGTAATTTGTGTATTTGCTAAAGAACACCTGCTTTTACAGGAGCTGTTGAAATCTTGGTGAGGGGAAATCTCTTCAGCTGCAGGGTTGATTTGTGTATCAGAAGTTACATCTTAGTACATGCAATTTCACGGTGGTTGACCATCAGGTTAAAAATACTCTTCTTGACCACACACAGAGTAACCTTTTTTTAAAGTAAAATTTAGATATGCTGATAGCTACAGAACTGTTTAAGAATATTGTTTTTAGCTTTGTAGAAGTCTGTAAATTTTTGGGGATAAGTGAAATTGTCTTGTCTTGTTTTCCTTTCTTTTTTGTTTTTCTTTTCCCCTCCCCCCTTTCAGAAAGCTCTTGGCTTATTGATTGGATGGCAGAATGGAAGTCTGTCTTCATCAGCTTCTACATTTTCTTACTTTTGCTGTAAAGACATGGAAAGGCCATGGAAGGAGACTGCCTCAAATTGTGCCAGGGGAAGTTCACATTAGATATCAAGGAACATTTCTTCATGGAGAGGGTGGGCAGGCATTGGAATGGGCTGCCCAGGGAGGCAGTGGAGTTACCATCCTGGAGGTATTCACAAAAGGTGTGGATGTGGTACCTGAGGACGTGCTTTAGTGGTAAACATGATGGTGCTGGGTTGACAGTTGGACTTCATGGTCTTACAGGTCTTTTCCAAGCTTAATAATTCTACTTCTTTGATTTTGTGATGAAGAAATTCTTAAAAGAGGAGAAAAGCAGTATTGGTATTGTACAGATATCCTAGCATACTTCAATCATGTGCTGCAGCAGTCAAGTCCAATAGAGGTAAAACAGAAAAGAAAAAACCATGGAAATTGAATGCTAAGAAAAGAGTTCCATAGTTTGAAATGCAGTACTTTCCTTTTATGGCAGTGTTTGCATTTTTTAACACACACACACACACACACACACACACACACACACCCCTCGCTGTGAGTTAACTTCTCTAGTTGGATTTTTGGGGTATTTCTTATTTAAAGCATAAATACCATAGTATAGATTTTCAATGCTTCTATCAAAATTGACTGTCTCTTGGTAGCTTGGTGCTAGGCTAGTATATTTTCCATGAAGATATTCTTCATGTGAGAGTACTTGTATGGCAAAATGGTGCATTATCAAGGCATCCTTTCTCTGCTTAGTTGGGAATAGATGTGATAGGTTTTGTATTACAGAATATCCACTTGCCCATATATTGATGTGTGTCCTCTAATTAAAAGAAAAATCCGAACTCTTACTGGTTAAGAACAAGCACTTAGTGATGAAACTGTTTTTTCCATGGGTGCATCTACAGAATTGTCACTTTTTCCTGTATCTTCCTTCCTTGTTCAGGAAATCACTGTTGGACAAGGGCAGTGTTGGTTGGTTTCACAAATATTGAAATTCGTAGCCATTTATTACCATACTGTAAATGTGTTCATGGCATTTCCTCTTTGGTACAGTAAGAATGGTAACTTTACAAGATCTTGAACATTTTCCTTCATCTGTAGAACTTTTTGGACAGACTAATCTCTAACAAGCAAGGTGTAATAGCTGGAAAAGGTCAAGCATATTTCAGGGAAAGACTGGAATACAATCAACCAACCTTATGTTCTTTTGGGAGACCTTTCTTATTGCTGTATAGGTAAGGAATTCACCAAGGGAAATAATACCCTGTTCCTAGGATTTACTGCCTAGGTTGTTTTTTTTTTTCTAGCAGGGAAGTATTTCCATAAAATGTCTGCTGCATGCTCATGCTTGCTGTCCTTCAGAATCTCCTTAGTCAGCAGGATGGGAACCAGATGGGTGGGAGAAACGGAAGCACAATGATGAGCAGAAAATAATAAACCAGTGCAGATGTGCAGGGGGAGAGAACAGAGATCTTAATAACTAGAGGAGAATATAGTTCAAGGTGCTTTATGGGGAATACATGCATATTTTGGGCTTAAAAAAAAAATAAAATAAAAAATATATATATGGCCAAAAAAAAGTTACTTTTGTCTAAGCCCAAGTGACCACTTCATAGACTTGCTTTCTTGTTGTTCTCAAGAGGACATATGCTCAGACCTGTTTAGGAAATCTGGCTGCCAGCTTTCCAAGAGACCTAATTTTAGATGTGCAGAACCTGGCAGTACTAGCCACCTCCATATGTATTAGGCTGTTGTTTGTACTACCTGTTAAACTGAATTTGGACATGTAGTTTCAAATTTCTTTGCCAACTTATTAATAAGGGCCAGGCTATTGAGAGCTGTTGATAGGGACAAAATAAGTGTTTTAATTTCATGAAATCTTTGGGTTCATGCTGTTGTGTTTTATGACTTTGCACTTTTTGGTGGCTGCTCTAGGATATTAACTTGTATGGTGAAATATCATCTTCTTGTATTTTAAATCTATATTGAGAGGAGGCTAAAATAAATCCTTTGGAGTAAGAACAGAAATCAGCCATATTAAATTCAGTGTCAAAAATGGAGGCAGAGCTATTTGGAGAGCTGGCTTTCATTTTTCTAGGATAGAAATTCTGGGATAGAAGGTATTGAGCACATCTTAATAATCTATAATGATTTTTACAGCTAACCAGAATAATGTGAGAGGCAAGAACCTGTCAGTTAGTTCTTGTAATCACTAGTAGCCAGTGTGTAATACTCACACAAGTCTTGGGTGTAATTCTAAAATACTTTGTAAAATTATTTGTATTAGAAGAGAAAATGCAAATATTTATGTACAGTACCTGTGAAATACTACACCTAAAGCTTCCTGGAGGTGGATTCTGCAGTGTGTATCTGGAATATTGAAGTATGTAATTTTTGTGAAATTTATTCATTTTTCTTTGAATTCTTGTTAATATATTTTCTGGATTTCTTTCAGCTCTTCGTTGTAGTCTTCAGTTTCTTGGAAACATTGCAGCTGGAAATGGAGATTGCCAGAATAGCATTTGGAAGTGTGCTTTCCCAGATCTCTTCTTGTAAGCATGGATGCAGTTTTTTTTCTAGTGTAATTTCTGTGGTTGTATTCAAACCTTTTGTACATGGTAGTTGTGCCTTTGCTAGCACCATGAAACTCTGAAAAATGACTTTGGTGAGAAAGGGCTGGTTGAGACCATATCCTGTAGATGTTTTTTGTTAGACAACCGCAGGAGTCAGAACCTTTAAAAACCTGCTTGTTCTAAACTATCAATAAATAGATTTAATTTAACAGAAACTGGAAGAAAACTATTTTGAATGACGAGCTTGAAACATAAGCTTTGTTTCAGACGTGTTTTTAAGTAGTTACACTCATTTGCAAGAACACAGCATTTTCTTTTCTCATGTTGCTGCTGTGCAGATCTGTCAATATTGGTGGATCAGATGTAATCTATAAAAATTCCTTAATATTCATCTTTTTCAATCCTTCCATCCCACTCCTAACCTCTCCAGAATATCTTCCTGGGGATTTGATGATATATCTGTAAGGAAGTATTACATGAACTACTTTGTGCAGCCACATGACAGCATTGTTGATGTGTTCAGCCAGATTTTTTGTAGTGAGCTGGTTACAAAGGCACTTTGATTCATTTGATAATCATTCTCCATGGGTTTTTGGAGCCCACTTGTCAGCACTGAGTGTAGGAAGACCTTACGGTAAGAAAAGCAGTTCCAATTTAGCATTTAGTTTAGTTTAGAAGTTTAGTTTTGTAAACTTCCTGTGAAGTTTGACCTTCAGCTGTGAGTTTTTCCTTGCAGGTGACTTTTATCTTTCTTAGGCAATGACAAACTTGTGGTTCTCTAAAAGCCAGCAAAAGACAACTCAGCAAGCTCAGTGCTCCTCGCCTGTTTTTCCAGGGTCCATTTTAACTTGCCCTTAACTCCTTATTTTCTCTTGAAGGACATGTCTGACATACAATGATGAGAAAATTGTCACCTATTGCTGCATGGTTCTGTTCACCTGCCTGAATTCAGAGCGAGTGAGAGAACTGCTGGATCCTGGAAACTTGACTGTGGCTCTTCATGTCCTGAGAGTCTACAAAGAACAGTTGGATTCTGAGTGGTCGTATGTATCATTGAATTTTGTTTTTTCTCACCTCTTAATTAGGTGTTTTTCTGGTGTAAATCACTGTGTTAAAATGTCTAAACTTGTGACACTGCAAAGAAGTAAATGAAGATCTAATTAGAAATCAGTAGTTTATAATAGAGATAATTTCCATGGTTGTTTCATTACTCTTTTGATTGTTGCTAAATTAAGACTCCATTTTTTGTTGAGCACATAGGAATTTTCAAATCATGGTCTGGTTTTCTTTCATTAATGAAATGGGGTTCTAGAATGGAAACTCATTTATACTTGTGTGCTGGTTTGTGGAGATTTTTTAAAGTTAGCACAGAATAGTCTCACAGACAGGTCATGCTAGGAAGATTTGTGTGTCTGTTGCTTGGGAGTGCTACATAAAACCTGGGAGTTTTCCTTTTTTCCTTTTTTAACGTAGCCATTTTCTACTGCACCATGCATTTTTATACCAAAAGAGGGAAGACTTTTTTTGTGAATCTTCATTTCATGCTTTAAGAGCACTAACCACTGTTTTATCCCTCTGAACTTTTGTATTTTTTACTAATGGCCATTCTTCTAAATATTGTTGTCAGTTATGCCTTTGATAAATGTGCTGCCCTACATAGCAAGGATGCACATTCAGCTAATTGTTACACCATGTATTCCAAGGGGAAAATAATTAATTGTATGTTTTTGTAGCATTCTCTTTAAGGTCGTGTTTAAATCGAATATTTAATTAGTAAGGATTGTTGGTGTTTTAGAAGTGATATGGAAAGTCTCAACACAGACTTAAGATGATTGAATGAAAAGTAAATGTCATTTTATAGTTTACTTTTGTACTGAAAAAAATGACCCAAAACATGTTTGTGGCTGGGCTTTTTTAATGGCAAGGGCAGTTTGCTTATGACATAAGTAGTTTTCAAAAAGCAAAATGTAAGTTTAGGGTCAGACAATGAGACTTCTATTTCAAAAGTGACAAACTGAGTCCTCAGTTTTGTCATCTGTAAATAACACACGTGTAAAGTTTTGCTTTTCAGATAATTGTCCTGATTATCCTTAATTTTTGAAATTTGTTTTGACTGAGGTACCAAAGTCGTAGTGGCAAATTTATGTTTTGAAGGTAAATGCAGAATAAATGCAGCATCAAAATAAATGCTGAGGGATGCATTTCCCTGATCTCTCTAGTGTGAAGTAGATTCATTTGATTCTATGATGAAAATGTCTTATCTCCACTGTGGATGTTTGATGTGGATGGGGAATGGTCTCCTTTCAGGGTAGTCTTGAAATGAAAAAGGGGCAAACTCTAACACTGAAAATTTGCAGCTGTACTTCAGCTCTCACTGAAGTACATCTACATCCCAGTAGGATTGCTGAAAAGAATTTACATGGCTGTGGCATTTGCAGAGGGTGAATGTCCTGTTGGAAGGGTTTGGGTCTCTTGTGCCACAGCTGGCAAAAGTGCACAGTTACCATTCTATGGTATTATATGACTGGACTGAAATACAGATTAGTCTTGGTGGTTATGCTCAATGCTTACCCACAAGTGACTGAAATTAAGATGTTCTTACCTAAAGTTAAAAGTGCCACTTAATTTCTGCCTACCTTCTTTTCTCTGAGCTGGAGTATCTGATTTTGTCTTAAAGCAAATAAGAAGTGACTGCCACATGTGTGTGTTTATTCTTCCTGTTGACTGGGCTTTCTTGTTGTCAGTTGCTGCTTTTGGGTATTGGAACTCTTTATTTGAATAACTAGGTAAGTTTTGGTCATAGGCAGGACTTCTATTCATTATTTGTGCACTGAAATGTATGAAATTAATGTTCCTCTAAGACAGTACCCAGTGCATTCCACAAGTAAACAACTATGATGCTCAAACTATTTTTGCAGTTGCTGCTCTGAATTGTTAGGACAGAGAGGATATCCAGGATAAATATTTGGATTTAAGGCCATTGGCTGAAATGTAGTCTCTTCCATGGAGTGCTCACTGCTCCATTCAGCTAGCACACTTGGGTTCTCTATTCCTCACCCATCACAGGAATGCAAGCACACCTTTCAAGTCTTTATTTTGATGAGCTGACAGTTCTTTCTCTGTTAATAATCCTGTATTGGTGTTTAGAGTCCAGTTTCCCATCTTCAAGTTGGAAAAGTTCAGGAGGAACCTTCTTCCAAGGGTGATGCCTTTTGCCTCTTCCACAGCAGTTCTGTAGACACTTTGTATCCAAGGAAATCTGAGATTCTTCTGGGCAGTTCCTCAGAGCTTCATTTTTAGAGGCAGCAGTTGGTAGCAGAGCTTTTGCTGTTCTTCCTCTGTCTGCCATAAACTCCTCTCCTAGTTAGAGAGAGCAGAGGAAGGGTCTTCAAAGGTTGGATGTAGCTTTCTGGAGTTTTCCTGTCACTTTTGCCTACTGCTCGAGTCACATGACGTTTGGTAGCAGGCTAAGATTTTGGGTCAGGAAGGAGGGAATATCTGAGGTGTTGGCACTGCTTCCTGAGGGCGGTGGGTCATGGGAAATAAGATCTCAGTTCAGCAACTTCTGATTCTAATCAGTGATGGAAAGCCAAGTCATTCACTCAGAAGCAGTTTTTGAAACAGTGAAGAGCTGTTTTGCAGATCAGCATAGTGGAATTTCTAGACTAAGCACTGATACAGTTTTAAAATGTTTGTAGATTGACAGTATAAGAAAAAGTTGCCTTAGAACTTGAAAGAATGAGAGGTAATAGTGCTGTGATGCACATCTAAATGTGTTTCTTGAGTGATACACATTCTGTTACGTATTTTTGTGGCATGCTGCAAGCTAAGAAATGGTTAATAAAGAAGGAAGTCAGTTTTCTAAGGAATGCCCTGGTCAAATTTTGTGTTCAGTTCTTCTGTGATTGTGTTTCTTCAGATCAGATGGTCTGAAGGATCATTTCATTAAGCTTGTGGTTACTTGTCAGCCTCAGAAATGCTTCTATCTCTGAAATCTGTGAAGCTGGAGAATGTAATACAGACATTTAATAAATATTCTAATGATTTAAGAACTGATATATCCTTCTCTTTTAGAAGCTTGATTTTCTCAACAGCTCCAGGATTATTTGCATATTGCTGTCTTTGCCATTTTTCATGTTAAATGCTGAATGGCATAATAAAATAATATTAATTAACATATATTAGACAATGTATTTTTACATTGCCACTAAACTTGTACTCAGTACAGCTCCTGAGCTTGTGTCAGGCTAGCAGTCCTGTAATCTTGAATGCTGGGAGCTCATCTGAGGTTGGTGCTGCTGGTCTGACTCTCAAGAGCAATGGTCTGAGGAAGCAGATGGTATATAAGTTCTGAGATGGTGTATAAGTTCTGAGGTTCTTAAAAATATTTGTCTGACTGGCTCATACCCCTTTGTAGCTGGCCTTGTGGAGAGTGCCCAGAGCTTGCTGCTTTGGAAAGTTGCAAGGTATATTGCAAGGTATATGATGTTACAGAACGTACTTCAAAGAGGAAGTTACTAACTCTGCAGAAACAAGTTTGCTTCCTTTCTTGGATCTGATTTCTGGCATACCCTAATTAACTGATCCTATCTCCTCCATCATTCTTTGCTGTGCAGTTGTCTTCTAGAAAACATGTTGTTCTTCACAAAGTGAGCTGCTGTCTCCTAAACTCTTATTGGTTTTTCTGCATCTTTTGGGTCTGCTTCTTCCATCCCTCTCTTCCATCTTATATTTCTTTTCAAAGAGATGAGTATGGTTTTCAAGCCCTTGTGTGACAGTAATGTATTTTCTGTGTATCTTTCATCTTTCCGAAGTATCTCTGATGATACACAAATTTGATTCTGAACTGTTGATATAATGAGTTGAATATAAAGAATTATAAGATGGTTTGGGTTGGAAGGGGCCTTAAAGCTCATCCAGTTCCAACTCCCTGCTGATAAGGACAAGTAGAACCAAACAGCATTTTACTCACTTGATAAGGATAGCAGAACAGAACAAAATTTTACTCTTATCAAATAAGAGCCAAAGTAGCCTTGGAGAAGCAGACAAAACAGAATTCATGCAAAATGCAAGCAGGATGGCAGCTCAGCTCTGCAAGGCTGACAAAGTGGAAGTTAATGCAAAATGATGATATTGCACTTACTCAAAAGTGGGGGTCAAGGAGCAGCCACCTAAAAATTGACACTGGGTGTTGAAGACAGACCCCCAAAGAACCATATAAGGACTTCCAATAAGGAGTGTGGCTGTGTCAAACAAAGTCAAGGAAGTGGAAATAGCTCATGAATATGTAATCAGAGTGTGTGATGAAAGTTCTGTTCATCTAATGCTTGGGACACTCAGTTGAAAGAAAGATCCCCCTGGGTCCCCGGTGCTGCCATAAAGAATGTCTGCTTTCTGACAGCCAAACTGTATTAGAAAGTTTCTATCAGGCCAATTTTGGTATCAATGCCATGGGAAGGGACACCTTCTACTATCCCAGGCTGCTCCAAGCTCTGTCCAGCCTGGCCTTGGACACTTCCAGGAATGGGGCAGCCACAGCTTCCCTGGGCAACCTGTGCCAGGGCCTCACCAGCCTCGTAGGAGGAATTTCTTCCTATCTAAACCTACTCTCTGTCAGTTTATGTCCATTCCCCCTTGTCTATCACTACAGTTCCTGATGAAAAGTCCCTCTCCAGCTTCCCTGTAACCCTTTCAGATACTGGAAAGTTCTGTGAGGTCTCCACACAACCTTCTCTTGTCCAGGCTGACCAACCTCAACTCTGCCATCTTGTCTTCATATGAGAGGTGCTTCAATCCCTTCATCAACTTTGTGGCTTCCTCTGGACTTGCTCCAACAGTTTAAATGTGTTAAATTTAAATATCTTAAACACATAAGCAAACTTGCTCCATAAGCTGATTCTTGTTCTGGTGCTGCTTGCTTTCAACAGCCTCTTCCTACCAAAGGATTCTGTCAGGAAATTGGACATATCCATCCTTTAGGAAACAAAGCTGGAATATAACTGACTATAACTGTTCAATAACCGATGTGTATTTTCTACTTTGTTTCTGTGTGAATACTACCAAGACCTGCAGAGCCCTCTGTTACAAACTCCCATGCAGTTCCAAAGAAATGCTCTGTCTTTTTTTTTTTTTTTCAGTAATAGCTTTTCCTAAGCACATGCAGAGAGCCCTTGGCTCTGGAAGATTGTGGAGCCTTACAAAAGTTGTTTCTCTGTGTTTCCACATACATCTGCATTCACTCCCTCTTGGGTTTGTGTTAATCAGTAGCAAAGTATGTCACACAGTGTAGAAGGTACAGTATTTAGAAGAGAAACCAACAGAAAATGCCACATGAGATCTATTCTAGAATGTGAACCTGGAAAAATATGTGTTTTTTAAAAATAATTAGGAAAAAGTAGTAAAAAAATACATTGTAATTTATCCTAACCAAGATCAATGCGTGTTCTAAAAGCTGTTTATTTTAGAAATACCTTGGTGGATCCATTAGAGATGAGAGTAGAGCTTGTGTCATCAGTTTTTCCAAGTGTGTGCATAGGGCACTTCAGCCAATATGGATAGGAAAAACAGGTTGTATTTTTGATTCCTGAAGAGCAGAGTACAAAAATCCTCCATTTTAAAATAAGAGACATAATGTGCTTTTTGGCTTTCAGAAAAATGATATTAGGAGTGTGGTCAGCTGTTTGGCATTGAAGTAAGTTTTGCTGAACATCCACTTTCTCTTTTTGAAACCACAACTCAATGATTACTGTAAAGATTAGGGTGTGGGGCTACCCCTCCCCAATTTTTTGCCTTTGGGTTTCTTGTCCTGGCTTATGGAGATATGTGTGGACAGAAACTGGTACTCCTGTGGCAAGGAGTCTCGCCTATGGGCACAGATTTAAAGGCAAGGATACAATTCTTCAGTACTGCTCTTTTTGCTTAATTGGGGTGTGGGGGTGAAGTAACTTTTTTTTTTTTTTTAATTGGGCTGGCAACTCAGTTTCTTCTGTCGGACAGTTTGGGATGTCCTCCACCCCCTTCTTCTGTTCTCCAGAAAGTAATTATTTTTTAATTCCAGGAAAGTTGAAATTATGTTGCAGGTTCCAAGTTCAGCTGTGGTTTTAAATAGTACTGACACTTGGAAAAGTTTCCTTAATTTTAGAGATCTGAGTAACTCCTACTTTCTATTTGCAGTAGCAGTGTATTGGCACAGATTTCCTCAGTCTTTCAAAGCTCAGCCTCATGCATTTAATTATCTTGTCACCTCTTTCTTCTTGTGTATATTGTGGAGAGGGGGGAGCAGGAAGTGCTATTAGTCATTGCTGATCATCTTCCATTTATTTCTTGGTAGCTCTTCAGAAAAAAATTATTTCAGTTTTATGTATAAATTAGATTTAATCTCTGTTTAGTGCCTTTCATATGTAGCTGTCAAATTCAGTGGGAGTGTCTTCTGAACCAGAGAAATACTGCATGTAATTTGAATTTAGTCTTCCAGACCTCAGAGCTTACTTGGTGGGGGCTGTCATGGCCAGTAGGGAGGATGCTTTCACTGGAGGAATGCCTTTGGAAGATGGAAGGATGTTCACTGTTGTGCTTGGTTCAGCACAGGAGAGGAGTATTGTGATGTTTGATACTAGGACCAAGCCTTCCATATGAAAATGTGTTTCTTTATTCTCCTTCTGAGCCAGAAGTGCTGGTGTGGGAATGGGGTGAATTACCTCTTTTCTAGTGATTGTATGACAGCACACGTTCCATTTGTTATTGAATAGCTTTATACTTGTAATTGTTTATTTAAATGGTTTTGGTAGTGTTCTTCTATTCTTGTGCAAGGATGAAATATGTTTCTTCTAAAATGTGCTCTGATTCCAAGTAATTCCTCATGAGGCATATTACTTTTTTAGCATCTAAAAAGGCTGATGATGAGAGTTTGAAGGTTGGCTGAAAGTAGCTGAACTTTCTTCTTTACTTTTCTTCAAAATGTGGGTGATTTATTACATTTGTTTGTTAAATTACAGTAAAAAGATAGCTATTTAGTTCTTACTGAATATTTTGGATAGAGTGGCATTATTGTAGGGTGATGAAAAATGCTTTTGGTTTTGAGATTGAAAAAGAAGGTTGCTGATCAAGTAGAGAGTTGCCATGTCTTGTTCTTTGTACTTGGAAAACATGTGGCGTTGTCTTCCTCTTTTTCTGAGACTGAGGAAATTGCTCCCTAAATTTGCTAATGGGATAAAATCAACTTAATATGGACCATGACATTTGATGATAAAGTTGATTGCTTACACCCAGCTTTGATTGGAGCAAGCTTAGTGGCCATCTGGAATATACCGAGTGCAAATGTAGCTCATACCACTTTGTCTTGGCTGCTTCGGATCTTCAGTTTGGTACAATACAGCCCTTGTGCTGTTTATAAAGTCTTTGAACATCTCCTCCTGTATTTATCTACTATGGAAGCACTTGATTTTTTTAGGATTTTGGCCAAACAATTTTTAAAGAGTTGAGAAGATTGGCATATTTAACACTATTCATTTCTTACTGTGTTACGCTTGCATAACAGCTTTAATTGTCACACTGGAAATCAGTAAATTACAGTGGTCTTCAGTTTATTCCAGTGGTTCTGCTGTTGGCCCCCAAAGAGAGTTTAAATCTCCTACCAAAGCCTTTTGTTTGCATTTGAAATGCCATGTTCAGTCAGTAACCCAAAACTGAATATCTTTTTATATTTCAGAATTGTGGATGATCTTACTTTTCCTCTTCTTGTCCCGTGCCACAAATGAAAAACAGGAGTGCTGAGAGGACTAAAGATAGTACATTGAATTTGCTGCATCCTTGCTTAGCTACCTCCAAAATTGCTAGGCATGGTGAAGGAGTTGAAAGTGCTTTACTCCACTATCAGTTCTTCTGTTATCTCTTGGTGATGATGATTATGCTCTGTTCTTTGTGATACAGTAGTGCAGAAAGTGGGTAAGGTAAAAAATATTTATTCACTTAAATACAGAAGCAGATACTTCATAGAATCACACACTGGTTTGGGTTGGAATGGGCCTTAAAGCTCATCTCCTTCCACTCCCTGCCATGGGCAGGGACACCTTACACTATCCCAGGTTGCTCCAAGCCCTGTCCAGCCTGGCCTTGGATGCTTCCAGGGATGGGACAGCCAGAGCTTTTTGTTTTGTGAGGTGTTGCATCACATCATGAAAACAGAAGGTAAGAATCAGAAATTTTAGTCTTAAAATATTCCAAGCTCCTCAAGCAGTAGAGGTGTAGTTCACAGAATGTGCAAAATGTGTGTGAGGAAATACAGGAACACTGACCCAAGGAACAGCTGAACTATGGGCCTTCCACTTTGATCAGGAACATGAACCTAGTAGCAGCAGATCTTTTTCTGTGATAATTATTGATCATTTTTTAATTATAAGACAAATAGGCAAGAAGGTTTCCTCAGTGTAGTCTTAAACTTGAAAATTAAGCTTTAAATTAAATAGCCACAGTTGCAAAATAGAAAAATCGGGCTTCAGGCTATCTCCTCAAATGCATTTTTTACTCTATGGCATTGTCAGCTGAAATTTGTACATTCTTAGGCCAAGTTCTGTGTTCTGCACAGCACTGATCTGTGCTCTTTTCTTCTGCAGCTCCACACAAAAGTTTGTGGTTCTGCTTAAATCCATGGAAAATGAAATTGGTTGTGACGGTTACGAAGGTTTGACTGTGGATAACTGTGAGATGTTAGGAACTAACAGGAACTGTGGAAGAGTTGCCTTTGACTGCCCTGCTGATGGCTCAACTTGGGTGTTACAGCTGAGTCTGCACAGCTCAGTTGGATCCATTCATGCTGCTGACTTTGGGCGAGCCTTCGTGTTATTTGAAATTTGTATTTAAAAACTCTTGGATCAATGCTGCACTCCTCAGCATGCCAGTTTGAAGTTGATGATTCCTTACACCTCTGCATATTTTTTTTATGAATGAATGTGCAAATATCAGTAAAAAGAAGTGCAGTAGAAAATAGTTTTTCTTCCTCCCCCTCTTAAAAATGTCAAGTTTTCAGTAACAGAATCAGATGCTGGCTAAGTCCACAGTTAGGATTAGAAATATAATAGCTATTAATCTTTTGGACCTCTTATTCTCCTATTTGCCCAGTTGGCATTGAGTACTTGTCCAAAAAATACTTTGTTGCAGCTGGAAGGCTTCGTTTTGATGTTATTAGGTTTGTAATAGATTATGGCTATGCAAAATAAAGGCTGTCAGCAAATGGAAAACTAGGGAGGAGGTGGAGGGAGTATTGGAATCACTTTAGTATTATTTTAGCTGTTCTTTCTCTGTAACTTCATCAGCTCAGAGGATGCTCTGAGACTTAACTTGTAATTATTGTAGCCTAGACAAGCTACTTTAAAAATGCATCATCTTGTTTTAGTGTACCTATGCACCATCAGTATCATTGCTAGTGCTCCTGGGGATGTGATTTGAAGAGCTAAGTACTTTTACCTACTTTGGTTTTTTTCTCATAACTGGGAGTATGAGTCTGGGTTGAAATTATATGACTGTCACCTGCTATGGACTGCTGTGGATGGTGCTTGGGAAAGCAAACAGTGAAAATACTGGCATTAGCACAAGGCCAAGGCTGACCATATTTTCCAGAGAAAGTATTAAGAAGAAAGAACGAGCCATTGCCAGTTTTGGATAGATTGTTTTTTAAAGAGACTCTTTTTTGAGGAAGGTTGGTATCGTAGATCCCTTGCAGCATTTTGGTGAAGAGAAAGGAGGAACAAGTGGCCAGTTTGTCAACTTTTAGTCATTTGTTGGTCTTTTTGTATTCCAGGCAGAAGATGGTGTGAGAAAGGGAAGGTGGTGATAATTTATTACAGAATATACTTCACTGGATTTTTACTTGTGTTAAAGCTGGGGGTGTCTTGTGCAGGAGTTGAACTTGATGATCCTTGTGGGTCCCTTCCAGAGTATGAGACTCTATGATTCTGTATCTACCTGCCTTGTAAAGCAAGGACTTAGAATTGGTTCTCAGCTTACGTCTCTATTACACAGGGAGGGTATGTTTTTGAAGTTGAGAAAAGTACTTTGCTGACTTGCATCTGACAAAGAAGTTCCCATTTGCTTTGATGCTTTGTTAGATTGCCTTTTTTAGAGAAAAATCAATCTATTATTTGGGCACTTTTTTGACTGTTTGGGCTTACAGACAGTGTTGTGATGAATAGAATAATAATTTTCAATCTTGAATTTTGTCTTTTTGTATAAACCATTGGATACGTGTTTCATTGTTTGAACTGTGGTGTATATAGCTGGCCTAAGACTCCAGCCAGCTTTCCTTCAAGCATGTGAGTAAAATTGTGCTGAACTGATGAGAAATGGTCATTGCTATGTTAGGGGTAAAACTGCAGGACAACATGCAATTATTTTGTGCCAGTTTGTATCTGTTAGTGAGTAGGACCAAAAGCACAACACACATTAATCTGCAAGTAAAACTAACCAACACCATTTGGAGTAAATGTGGGTACTGCTTTTATAGCTCCAATAAGACTTTCTTTTTCTTTTCCCTTAGGTTCCTGATTGTTACAGAACATTTGCTGAAATGTCCAGAGCTGGTAAAAGCCCTCTATGCCAAACTGAGCAATCAAGAAAGGTAACCCCAAAACCAGTGTGGCTTTTAGTATTTAGCATTCCATATAGAGTATCCTGTTCACATGATTGAAAAACTGTGTGGTTTCATAGTTGGCACAAAATCTCTAAATACATGTTTCTATGTCAGTAATGGTTTTAAATTGGTTGGTTAACATTACAGCTTAGCCACAACTGGCAGTGATTTATGTAGGGTTGCAGAATCCAGGTTGGCGCCATTACTCGGTAAAGAAATACTTCACACACAAAAAAGGACAGGATTTCATGCCTGGGTCTTGATTTCATAAGAGCACCACACCCTGCAGAGTTTTACAGCTCGATTAGAAATGTCCTCAGCTCTTCATACTTTTGTTGTTATGTCCAGAAATTAAGAGGAAGCCTTTAAGAAGGATGGAAGTGTGTCTCATACTGGTTAGCAGAACCTACAAAACATAGATGAGCAGATGCCTGTGATTACTTAGTCTTTAATGTTTCCACTGTTGAAAAGCTTCAACAAACCTTCACCTTGAAAAAGCATTTTTAGCTTCCTTCAAGTGTTTGAGTAAATGTGTGCTGAATTGATGGGAAATGGCCACTGCTGTAATGGAAAAATGCTCATTGCTTTAATAGAGAATTGAGGAAAATTAAAAAAGATGTTTTATTAAGACAATCAAATTTGGGAAACACTGCTAGAATTCCACAGCTCCTCCAGTTGCTTGAAGATTTTGTGGTCTCATTTATGTGTTTTATGTGCCTATGTTGTTCTGCATCCACCCAGGGAAGCTGCAAGTTCCTCTCTAGTTTTTGAAGGTGAAAGACAGAGCACTAAATGAAAAAGTGCCTTTGTGGTTTCTAGCGTTACCACAGGTCAGAGTTCAGGTACTGATTGGAGATTATAAGAAAACTGAAAGGATATCAGACAAAGAAAGAATATGCAATAGGTTTGAACTGTAAATAAAATACCATTAGTGTATAGGGAGGGGATGGGATGGGAATGGTAAGGAGAGAAATACTGTTTTCCTCCATAATTCAGGATGACCAAGTGGGAACAAATCTGAGCTGTGTGCTTAGTGTATTAGGAGGTAGGTGCTGTGCAACTGTTTTAAGTCAATGAGCTAGATGGAATTCTGTTGGGGAATATCGAGAGTGGCAGTTTGCATGTTTTCATAATGCCTTTGAGGATAGTGTTAGGGTATTCAGTTGTACTTAAAAGTAGATGTAACCAGTTTCTAGAAAGGTCTCAGCAGAGTACAGATTGGTCATTGGATTCCTCAGCTTAAAGGCTTTTGGTGTAGGTATGACATAGATGATCACAGGGGATCACCAGTTACAGCGTATCTCCTGAATTTATTATTAATCCCAAGAGTTCTGCCAGCCAACTCCGTTAAGTTTTTCAAAGACATAATCACAGTACAGTGTGTTATGCATTGGACCCTGCTTAATTTCCTGACAAACATATGGAAGTGCTGTGAAATAATCTTTTTGCATCCGAGCTATAGAAGAATACCCTGCCTTGGCATCTTCCTAGATAGTGTTAGTGTGTTTAAGAATGCATTATTTTGAGATACATGAGGAGACAAATCCAATTCAGATTTTTACTGTCATGAAGGGGAAAAAAAAGTAGCCATAAACCCCAAAGCATAGGGAATTAATTGTTTCAAAACAAGATGAGGAGTCTTCATTGCAAGCATTGTCATGTTGGGTGTCCAGTGAGTCTGACCAAGTCCTATAAATGAAGAATGGTATTGAGGTGTCTGGGAAAGGCAGCTGGAGCTCATGAATATATGGCAGCCCTCAGTTACAGTATCCTCTGTCATGCACATTAAATATAGGTAGTTTAAATGTATTTGCTGAAATGAAATTAGCTGTGCTGAGGAAGTTTGTGAATATGCCCAGCAGTGGTGACTCCCAAAGCTTGCAGTTGCCTGGGATGCCCAGAGTGTACATGGCTATGCAACTGCAGTTATTTGCACTATTCAGTATTTGCACTGTTCAGAGTATTTCCTGCTGTTGAAATCCAGTACATTTGTGTTGCAGTGGCCATGGTGCCTTCCTCAAAGCAGTTCTTGTACAAGTGGATTAGCAATTTGAATTTTCAATTAAAATAAAATTCCTGACTTGTGGACAATTTTCTCCTTCATTTCTTAAGAAATTTAATGTGTTGCATGTCTAAGTGTGCAAATGGCCTGAAATAAGTCCTGTGTTAGTGTGATCAGGTTTTTAGTGGTATTCTGGCCTGGAGAAGTGCATGGTTTAGTGACAATGCCTTCTGGTTCTCTGGAAGGGATTACTGTAGAAGGATATGGCCAATGAGGTAAAAGAGTGTAGATTCTTGAATTCTTTGCCAGATTTGAGATTTTCCTGCATGTGTGTGCAGGTATTTGGCAGAAGTATTTAGAAAAAGCCTGGTTTGAGTTCATCCAGGTTAGCCTTGAGCATGGACACACTAAGTTCATGCCTTGCTTGTCTTAATAATAAAATCTCAAAAATAAGCACATCTGTTGTTGTCCCTTCCAAGAAGGGGTTTTGCTTTAGTTAGCAGCATGAAAAAGTGCAGCTGAACAGCTTCATGTGTTTTTAAGATGCTCAAGTACTTGCATCTCTAGGTTTGATTTTAGAGTTGTCAGGTGAAGTGTCCCAAGTGAAGGATGCAGCCAGTGATGAAATTGCCTGCCAGGAAATGGGCACTCAGGTCCTGTAAGCAGCACCACTTCTTGCTAATGCTCAGTTGCAGGGCTGCCACTGTCAGTGCTGGGAATGGTTTTGCTCCTGGCAGTGCTCACAGACATAGAGTAGGTGAAGGTAGCACTGAACTACAGAAAATTTACCAGTTTTCGTTTAATATGATGCTTGCAAGTATCATTTCAACATGAAAGAAGTGAAGGTTTTGAGGAAGGGTCTAATTTGTCTCATGGAATCATTGCTGTCAGGGAAGTGTTTCAGGAAGGAGGAGCCTAAGTCACAGAGGAAGACTATGCTAAGTGTCTGGCCCTTGCTAAGAAGTTATAAACAAAGCACATTGGATGCAAACATTGTTTGATGCTAAGAAAATCAATAGAATTTTACACTGCTAGTTTTAGGCTTTGTGAGGCAGCATTTTATTGTGTAGTAATGAACTTCCAGATTTAAATTGCATTTGAATTCTGTTGTTTATTTGCAAGCTACAGGAAACAGAAGTTTGTTTTACTGATGACTGCAGATACCTTATAGTGGCTGTTCTAAGTTTTTGCCAATTTAGTCAGCTTCAGGAAGAACTGGTTTAAATTTGGCAAGGGGGAAAAAAACTGCAGGAGATTCACGAAAGGTCTCCCTCAGTAGTGCCTAAAGAAGAGGACGATGACATGGCATGATTATTTCCAAACAGAAGTGTAATAGTAAATATAATACACAGAAGTAGATTTGAGATACAGCAAAAAGTCAGCTGGTACTGGCAGTTGTCATATTTGTTGTATTTAGCTGCAGGCAAACAAGTAGGAGGAAATGCTGTCATTTGAGTGGCTGAACAGTTGTGAGATCATTTAAAAGAAATGGGCAAATAGTATTGTCTGGGAGAACTAACTTGGAAAAATTAGGGTGAATGTTGAAAGAAAACTGAGAGAAACAATAGAAAAAAGGAATGTAGGGGAACTTGCACCAGAACAAAGCACTGCACTCTCAGGAAACTACTGGCTGAATGGCAAGACTTGCTTGAAATTCAGGGAAAGATGGGCATGTCCTGAATGACTGTGCCTGGAAGAAAACTCAGGAAAACGGTTTGACTTGAATGCCTAAAGAGACCAGAAAGCTTCAAGAGAAATTATATTCAGGTAGTGATTTAAAGAAGGACTGCAATTGTTGAAAAAGGCATCCATTCATATTGCAAGGGGAAGAGTAGTGCAAAAAATTTCCCTATTTGCATCTATTTAATCTATTTAATGGGATTTATGGAAGCGTGGTGACTCTCCAGCTTGTTTATAAAAGGATTGCTTGTCAGTTTTAAACATTTATTATTTGGGTTATTGGTGCAAGAAGCACTGACTAGAATCCTGTCAGGCAGAAGATAGTATTTGTTTTGGATTTGCATGGCCTGGTTTTGGTAACAGGGGGATTACAGAGCTGCTGGAAGCTTCCTCCATGTCTGGCAGAGCCAATCCCTGGCAGCTCCAAAGATGGACATGCCACTTGGTCAAGGCTGGGACAATTAGAAGTGGTGGTAAAGCCTCTGTGATAACATATTTAAGAAGAAAGAAAAAAAAGAAGTTTTTGCACAGTTGTAATTGCAAGAGAAGAGCGGAGTGAGAATATGTGAGACAAACAACTCTGCAGACACCAAGGTCAGTGAAGAAGGAGGGGAGGAGGTGTTCCAGGCACTGGGGCTGGGATTCCTCTGCAGCCCATGGCACAGATCATGGTGAGGCAGCTGTGCCCCTGCAGCCCATGAAGATCCATGGGGGATGCAGAGATCCACCTGCAGCCTGTGGAGAAGACCCATGCCAGAGCAGGGGGGTGCCTGAGAGGAGGCTGTGACCCCGTGGGAGCCTGTGGGAGGAGGAACCCACACTGGAGCAGCCTGTCCCTGAAAGACTGTACCCATGGTAGCGTGACCCACTGCAGCAGTTTGAAGGGGACTTTCACCCATAGGAGGGATTCACACTGCAGCAGTTCACAGGGATCTGTTGCCTGCGAGATGGAGAAGTTCATGGAGAGCTTCTTCATGGAGAACTGGAGAAGTTCATGGAGAACTGTCCCTGTGGGAGGGACCCCAGAGTGCAGCAGGGGAACGACTCCTTTCCCTCAGTAGCAGGAGAAACAGTGGTTGATGAACTGAGCATAACCCCATTGCCTGTCTCCCTTCACCACTGGGGTAGGAGATAGAGCTGGGAAGGAGAAGAGTGGGAGGAAGGTGGTTTTAAGGTTTTATTTTACTTCTCATTATTCTGCTGTGATTTTGTTAGTAATAAATTTAAGTTATATCTCTAATTTTGAGCCTGTTTTGCCCATGACAGTATTTGATGAGTCTTCTCTCATGGCCCTTATCTAAACCCATGAACCCTTTGTGAAGTTTTCTCTCTCCCGTCCAGCTAACAGGGGGAGGAGTGGGGTGGGGAAGTGAGAGAGTGGCTTTGGTAGGTGCCTGGCATCTGTCCAGGGTCAACCTATGAAGTACTGGAATAATTCCAGTATTCTCAGCATGTATTCTTAGATGAGCATATGCTTGAAAGATTCTAAACTTGGTGAAAACTGACATGTCAAGTCTAGCCCTGTGCCAGGGCAAATGACAGATCTATGGGCTTGGGTTTTGTATGGGATGCCAAATGGGAAAGCCTTTGGTCAGTGTGGGGTGTTGGGGAGCTGGACTGTGGTTGTTTGGAGATGGGCAGGGTTACCTGGCTGTAACCTGCAGGACAAACAGACAGTGAGCAGAGCTCCTGAGAGAGGCTGCTCCACCCTCCTGCCCGGAGTCCGCCTTTGCCGAGTGTGCCGGCAGCACTTCTGTGCTGCTGTGTTGAAAAAGCTTTTTGTCCTCCTTCAGATAATAGTTTAATGCTGCTGTATTAATGACACTGGGAATTGAGTTTAGCAAGGACTAAGTAGCTGTTTTGTGATTAATAGAGGTGGGTTCTTGGAGGTTAATAAAGCTGTGACCGAGCTTTTTCCACAGAAAAAGATGTTTCTCTTCCTCTTTTGACAACCTGCTTGGTAAATTTAAAAGAAAAAGCATTTGAGCTATTCCACATGTTTAAATGTCAGTTGTTCCATCTGAATTTCAAATAGTTCACTGGAAGAAAATCCTGAGCTGGCTTTTGAATTCATTCAATAAACAGTGTTCTTACAGTTTGAGGGAATGGCAGTGAGACTTCACCAATCCTTGTGTGCTGGACTGGAGCAGGGACCATAGGAGGGCCATGTCCAAGTCCTGCTTCCACAAAATGCTTCTAGTTTGCCTTGACAACATGAAAGGACATTGGAAATAAAATAACATTAAAGCTGTTAAAATCCCAACCCAAGTAGATTTCATACAGCAGCTTCATGATGTATCTCATTACTTGCCATCTTCATACATTGAATATCTCTGACTGGGACGTGAGTGATTAACTTGGATTTGCTTAGGCCATCTAGTAACAATTATAAAATGACTGTAAAGAACAGAGTGTGCATATCAACTTTTATTTTCCCTGTTTGGTTTCAGAATTGGTTTGGGATTGTGGGGGAGAGTTAGTGAAGCACTGTGAGCAGGGCAAGGGCTGTGAAAACCTGTATTTTTCAGACAGAAACTAGTCAAATAGTCTGTGCTTATTTTGCTGTGCTTAACAGCTTGTAAGAGCTGCTTTGCTGGAAATTTTAGATATAGGGAATATGCAATCTCAGTAATGTTTTGTTAGGACATAAGAAAATATAAATTGAAATAGACTTGAGAAAAATATTAACTGTCTGGCCAGATTGTATTAATTGAAGGATGAATTAAATTTATTCTGTACAGAAAAAAACCCCAGCAGACAGAAACTGATTGCCAGTATTCACAAGGCTTGTTAATTTTTAAAAATCCTCTCTGTTACTGGCATGATAGTTGTTTTTATCATTTTTCACTACTGCTTATTCTATTGATAATTGTATGTGGCTCAGTGAATCTGACTAACAAATTATTTTCTGTCTCCAGAGTTACTTTGTTAGAGCTGATGATGGTGAAAGTAAGCGACAAGAACTCAGTTAGCAGTGAAGAAATGAATGTGTTTGTGAGACATGCTGACTTCCTTGCAGACTGTTTCCAAGAGAAATGTGGAGCTGTGCTCAAGTTGGCTGCTGCAGCAGATGCAGAAGATGAGGTATGACTGATAACCAGTTAAGTACTAGAATTTGATGTGATAAATCCTCATTGCCACTGTTGCCCAGGGGGACACACATAACAGTATCTTTTCCAGTTTACCTTGGGAGAGCAGTGGCAGAGCACACAGTAGAGTCTGTAGGACAGCAGCCAACTTTTGCTTTTAATTTGAGGATGGCAAAGGATATGGTACATTAAAATAAGTCTACCCATTGTTAAATATTTCAAAATCTAAAATGTTCAACTTGTCACATGTTTGGATATTTTACTGTCTTACCAGGGATCACTCTGTAATTTATTTGAGTTGTCAATTGTAATTCATTCAAATTTAGAAGGCTGTGTAGTGACAGGAGAAGGGGGAATGGCTTCACACTGATGAAGAGTAAAGATGGATTAGATGTTAGGAAGAAATTCTTCCCTGTGAGGGTGGTGAGGCTCTTGCACAGGTTGTTCAGAGAAGCTGTGGCTGCCCCTGGATCCCTGGAAGTGCCCAAGACAGGGCAGGACAGGGCTTGAAACAACCTGGGATAGTGGAAGGTGACCCTGCCCAAGGCAGGGGGTGGAACAGGATGGGCTTTAAGGTCCCTTCCAGCTCAGACCCTGACCTGAGATGAGCTCAGCTGGTCAGAGCATGGTGCTGATAACACCAAGGTTGTGGGTTTGATCCCTGTATGGGCCATTCACCTAAGAGTTGGACTTGATGATCCTTGTGGATGCCTTTCAGTTCAGAATATTTTGTGATTCTACAATGACCCTCTGATTCAAATATGAACCAAAATAAAAATATTTATTCTGTTCATAGATGGGAAGCAGTAATATACATGTAGTCAGAATAATTTTATTAATACAAAACTAATATGCAAAAATTTCACTTCTAGAAACTCTAGAGAAGAAGCATCCTGAATAATTTATTAGTAAAATAAAAAAAAAACATTTTTCTTAAATTCTTTTCTATGATAATGTTAAAAAAATGTTGGACTTGCTTGGTTTTTTTGTTTAAATAGGCACAAGAATTTTAAAAGTAGGTTTGAGATGTGTTGTGAAAAAATATCATAGATCACATTATGGAGAGGTGGTAGTTGGATGTGTTAAAAAAACCAAAACATGCACAAACCAACAAGCACACAATCTCTTCTTGTCTGTCCAAGAAACACAGCCTCCCCCACTGCCCCAGCTGTTTAGCCTAAGTTATGTCAGATAACTTAATGCACCACTTCTGGAAAACTTGGCAGTGAGAGGACATACATTGAGACAATTCCATGTTTACTTTTTTTCCCCTGCCTTCCTTTTTTGTTTTTTTATCCTTTGTGGTTACTTTCCAAACAATTTACTGTGGTTTCAGTTCATGGAAAAAAAACTATTTGTTTGCACACCAGAATGAGGTCTCTGTCCAACCAGAAGGTGCTGGGACAGCTATATTGTGAATATTACTGCATAACTTCTCCTGCTTGACACTGGCTTCTTATTCTTCTCTCACATAAGCAAGAGGTATAACTTGAGTATCATGGTTTGGTAGGAAAATGGGGCTCATTGAATGAACAGAAAATATAACTCCTAAGAGATGAATAAATGGAGGGCAATATGTGTGCGTGCATACCTGTGTACACATTTGTTCACAAAATATGCTTGCTGTGGGAAAAGAGAAATGCCAGTCTAAATTCATAAAACTGTTGGGTTTTTTTGGGTTTTTTTACAAGAAATTATAAAGAATTGCACCAATTTCTCCTCATTTGTATAAGTATTTTTAGGTTTTTTGTAGCAGTTGTATTTAACTGCAGAAAATGTGGTTGTGCATGTAGAATCTGTCATTAAAAATGCTTTAGGCAACATCTGTGATACTCAGCTTGGCTTTGCCTGGCCTTTGCTGTGGCCCACAAGCCAAGTGCCTTGCCCAGGCCATGTCTGTAGTAGTAAGCTGCCTTAGACTCCAGAACTCTGAGGCCACATTTGAAAACTTTTGGGAACAGTCCTCGGACTGGCCTGACTCCCAGAATGTTGTCTGGGTGTCCCCTCCGCTGTTTAATTTGTTATGTGTAGACACTGCTTTGTTTTCTTAAGGAGCATCAGGTCTTGTAGCTTGCATCTTAAACCCATGAGAAGCTAATCATATGCTTTTGCAGTGCTTAAACCAATGTTTAAAATAGCTTTTCCATTCAAAGCCTGACTTGAGCATCAGTTTGCTTGCACTAACTTTCAACCATACTTGCAAAATAAAACCCTTCCCTGGACTTAGTTCATCTCTTTATAAGGAACATCTTTTCTGCATCTTTCTTGAAATATGTTTATTTTAAAAAGTCCTTAGTTATTTCCTTATTTACTTTTCAGATTATATCCATATCAAGATGTCTGTCAGAGTTCAAACTATTTTGGGTTTTGAAATTCAAAAGGAGGTATTTTCCTTTACTGCCTTTCTTTTGTGCGGGTGAAGGGCAAAAAAAAAACCCAATTTGGAAGATCAGCAGCAGGGAAGGAAGAATTTTTTTAAACTTAGCAAGTTTCAAATATACATGAAAATTTGGGAGTTCTTTTATGGTTTTTAAATAATCTGTTCCTCTTAAAAATTTTAAAAATCTGGTTACTGTCTCTGAAATGCAGTTGGGGTATTATTACTTTGTAACAGGATAATGGCCGATGTATTTAGAGTCCGCCTTTGTGCTGATGATAGCAATTTATTGAATAATTTAGGGCAAGACTTGCACTTTCCTATACCTGTATGGGTCAAAAAATTAAAATACTTTAGTGTTTAGTATTTAGTACCTGGACCCTACAGCAATTTGGTGTTTTCAAGGAGCAACAAATGAATATAATTGTACTACTTAATTACTGAACACTGTTGTTGATGATTTGAATAACATATGGATCCAAAATACTACACTATTGGTAAGTAAACCTTTTTTTTCCTGGACCAGACAAGGCAGTAATAGTTACTGTGACCAATGTCTGAGCCTTTTCATGGCTACTTGGAGTTTATGTAACACTCCTGGAGTGGGATCATCTTGCAGTCACAGCCTGGCTTTTGAGCAATATGTGGTGTTCCAAATTCTGTCATGTGCTCTTAAGGTATTTTCTGTGAGTGCTGGATTGTCATTATAAGCAGGACCAACATATTCTGTGAGAAAAAATAGTTCTCCGGCTGAATAAATAATATGCAAATGAAATTGTGTCTCATACCTAACCAAAATGCTGCATCTCTGATGGCAATCCTGTTTACCCAAGAATAATGTAAATTCTCACAGCCAAAGTTTGTTTGACCACAGAACTTTACAGAATTCCTGCGGATAACAAATTGGTGTCTTGCAGGCGGTGTTTGTGTCTTTAAAGTGGAACACTCAGACTGAATAAACTCAAAGAAAACATTTATACAGAAATAATTTTCTCAGCTAGTAATTTTCTGTATTTCTGCTTTTGGAAGCTACTGTGTTTTTGTTAAAATTTTATCCCTTATGGCTCTGTTTTGGTTCCCCCATCATTTTTCAGGCAGATATAACACTAACTGTAGAAAAGAAATTATTGCAATCTAATACGTTATTGTTATTTTAGAAAGTTGCCATAATTTTATATAAATTTATTCTTGGCAGTATGGAAGACCTGCACAGAACCTGAGGAGCTGAGAGTTCCTGTCCCGTGTTCACATTTCTGGGTTTATGTTTTTATGATAACCTTCATAAGCCATTTTCAGAAATGCAGTTTTCATTCCAGGAAGCACTGGTGACAATTCGTCTTCTCGATGTGCTTTGTGAAATGACCTCAGACAACAGCCAGCTGGAACATCTGCAGGCATTCCCTGGTTTGCTTGAAACAGCTGTAGGTGAGTGAACAGCCACAAGGCTTAACTGTTGGTGCACAGTGAATGAAAACATGTTTTTCACCAGTGGTGGTAATTCTGATTCTGACCTTCGAATGAGATAAGTAAATAGAAGATGGAGTTAATCTGCATTTTCAAATATTTGATTTGTTCCTGGAAATTTTCTGCTTCTCTCCTTTCTGTGTTGGCCTGTGTTGCCCAACAGAGCCTCCATTCAAGTATCAGCAATGTTCTTTTCTTACTGAAAGTGCTGCAAGGGGCAGCTGCTTCCTACCTTCTTCCACTGGCTGAATGCACAGAAGAGTTTCTTCAAGAAGTAGAAAAAGGACTTTTTCTCCATGCCTGTCCCCTTCTGTTTCCCAAATTTCTGAAATTTAAGTGCAGTTTGAATGTTATTAACCAAATCCAGTGGCTTTTAAAGGTCAACTTTAAAGAAGCTAAGAAACAGCAAGGGAAGGACTGTATACAAAGAAAATTATGCCAAGATATTCCAGAGATGCTCAAGGGAGAAAGGAGGGGTGATGCATAACATGAACTGTGCATTTTTACAACTTAGCACTTTGAGACTGAGCTATGCTACCATTTTCTGAGAAAATTGTAAAAGTTTGTGTATTTTTGAGAGAAATAGGTAAAAATTAAAAAAAAAAAGGTTGAAACAGCTCTTAGTGGTGACTCTTTTGAGATGTTTGGAGGGTTCTTATTGTAAAAAAACCCAAACAAGCAAATAAAAAACCAAATAAAGAAAATGCCTCCAGCAAAAACAAAAAAAAACAAACTTAAAAAGCAACCAAACCTCTATTTTTGGTGATGGGTTCTTAGATTTATGGCTTACAGTAAGATGACTAACACAAGATTTATTTTATGCATGTGTGTGTGTGTTAAGGAAACTTAAAGTTGATTAGGGGGATGGAGCAGCTCTGCTGTGAGGAGAGGCTGAGACAGTTGGGATTGTTGAGCCTGGAGAAGAGAGGCTTCAGGGAGATCTAATTGTGACCTTCCAGTACCTGAAGGGAGCCTACAGGAAGGATGGAGGGCTGCTGTTGACAAGGGCCTGTTGTGACAGAACAAGGGGAATGGCTTCAAACTGCTAGAGAGGGGGTTTAGATTGTTAGGATGGTCAGACCCTGGCACAGGTTGCTCAGAGAAGCTGTGGCTGCCCCATGCCTGGAAGTGCCCAAGGCCAGACTGGACGGGGTTTGGAGCAGCCTGGGATAGTGGAAGGTGTCCCTGCCCATGGCAGATGAGGTAAGATGATATTTCAAGTCCTTTCTAACCCAGACTGTTGTGTAGTTCTATGTACTTGAAATTTCTCATCATGCTGCAGTGCCAGGAACAGGCTGAAGAAGAGAGGAAAAAGTGATTTTGTGGTTAGTATTTATTGCTGTGACAAATTCAAACTACAGGAAGTTTTCTAAAAATCTTGGTTTTAACAATGTATTTATGGTGCCAGAATTCTCATCAGCTTACAAATTCTGACTCTTTAGATGGAGATCGATAGCAGCAGCCTTCAGCCTTCATGTGTGAACTATGTAAGGGTGTAAAAAGTACTCAAAAATGCCTTCTGACATTGGGCTGGTCTTTTATGGTTGGTTATATTAGCCCAAATCACATAATGAGGTAAACTTTCAAAGTTCTTTGACATGATGAATATCATGTCAAAGATGATATCATATTGAATGATGTTGAATATCAGAAATTATGTTGCTTATCGTTGAACTCCACAATTAATGACAAATCTCTGTGCCAAGTGAGACTGATTTTCTCATGGTAATGTGTTAAAATGTTTTCTCTAGATACCCTGAGATTAACTCACCTTGCTGGGAAACAGACTGTAAATATTTTCACTGCCACACATGCTGTGACAGGGCAGGAGGAAATTTCACATCCAGCTGTTGGTTTCAAATCTCATCTCATTCGTTTGATTGGAAATCTGTGTTACAAGAATAAGGAAAACCAAGACAAGGTGAGCTTGTACATTTTTCTGGCACAACTCTGATGTGTAAACAGATGCCTGACTATAAGATAACTGAATTATACTGCTGGTCTAGAAATTGATTTGTAAATTGTAGAATTGATTGTGTAAAGGAGGTTTGTTTGGTTTTTTTGTGCCTATAAATTACTGTCACAATCATGCTGACTTTTTAATAGCAATGTAATGTTTGCCTGCCTGTCTTTTGTTTCAGCCCTGTAGAATACAAGCCAGTGCCTAATTCCTTTGTGGTTTTCATTTTTGCACTTTCTTTGAAAAGTCTCAAACTAAATTTCAACTTTACTTTGAAGGGAAATGGATGTGATTTGTTGCATGAACTTAATTTTAAGTCTTTGAATTAATGTAATGTTTTTTCTCCCTTTGTCATGTCACTTTAAAAATGGAGGTTAGCCTTTATCAAATCACTTGAAACCCTTTATCTTATAATTCCTATATAGAAAATCAGTTTCGTTTCCACAGTGGGGAAAAAGAGGAAACAGCAGCAAGCTTTAAATATTAATTTTTTTTTTCAGTGATAAAAGATGTGGCTTTCCTTCAGGATTTGTTAGACTATCTTAGTTTCATCGAGAAAAACACTTCCAAAAGTGTCTTTGTCTGACAAATTCTAGTAATATGATCCTCTGGATGGGTAATATGGGAATGATTTTCCACTTCCTCATTCATATTAAGAGTATGTAATCAAAGCTTTTAATATGTCTGAAAAATATTATTAATGCTATTAATCACTCTTGCTTAGCTGTGTCTCTGACCCATTATGATATAATATGTGTTTGTGGAAGTGAAATACATTTTTGTGGAATACCTAATGATAGCAGAGGGGAGGGGGTTGCTTTCATTTTGAAAGGGTTGATTTACAGCTTATTGTCCTTTTTGCTGAGATTTTCAAAGGCCCCTGGAGCAACTAAGCATGCAGGCTTAATGTTTTCAGTGGAAGTTGGGTAGCTGTAAACTGCCTGAAAATATTATTGCCTTATGCTGTCTTAAAAAATATTTAGATTCTGGTGTATAATATCATGATACACTACTTAAGTGCCAATGAAACTTCAGAAATGCCAATTGTATCATATCCTGTCTGCACCTTCAGTTTATTTCATATATTTAAATTGGTTCAAATACATGCACTTGCCATTTGTAAGGTAGTTTTCATACATAACCAATGTTTGTGAGGACAGGACAAGCAGCTGCTGTCATTGCACAGACAAGAAGAGTTCTGAGATGAGTTAATTGTTCAAAGTGGTGCATGGCTTAGACCTAGAACTGGCTTCCCACCTCTCTACAGACTTGTATCTCACAATATAGGTCTGATTTTGTATCCCTTACTGGATTTACACAGAGTTTGCTGTCTATATTCACTCAAAAGCAAGGTAAAAAGGATAGATTGGGGTTTATGTAACAAGCCAAGTGACCAGTGCATGTGAGAGACCTTGGACTTTACCAGTGGCTGTTGCTCTCCTGTGACTTACAGTGGGAGCTGTAGGTGTGGACTGGGGCTTTCTCTCAGCTTGGATGGGTGCCTTGGAGGAGAGGGCTGCATGGCAGGAAAAGCCTGGAAACAGCCTTACCAAAGGCTCTCCAGCAGCACTCCTAGAATTCAGGCTCTTGAATGAACAGAGGTTTTCCTACTTGTTTTCTCGAATATTTTTCCAGAATTTCCAGTCCCAGTAGAGCTCTTTCTCCAGTAACAATGTGAATGAATTAGTAAATGGAGTAATAGCACACTGCTAATAATAAAAAAATACAGCCCCTATATTTATAACAGGGGCTATGTATATGGGGGAGAATATATAATTGGAGAAGAGAAGGTTGTGTGGAGACCTCATAGCAGCCCACAGGGAAGTCAGGGAGGAATTCTTTATCAGGAACTGTAGTGACAGGGACAGGTCAAGGGGGAAGGGCTTCAAACTGACAGTGAGTGGGTTTAGATGAGAAATTAGGAAGAAATTCTCGACTGTGAGGATGGTGAGGCCCTGACACAGGTTGCCCAGAGAAGTTGTGAATGTTTCAGCCCTGGAAGTGTCCAGACTGGGCGGGGCTTGGAGCAACCTGGTATATTGGAAGATGTAGGGGGAAGATATAGGGGGCTTGGAACATCATTTTCATCTCTAAATTCTATTCCAACCCAGGCAATTCTTTGATTTTATTCTGTGAATCTGTAATACAGCCTTAGTGCTTGATGTTGGTTTGCCTGCCTTGTTTTGGAAACAAAAGCATTCCCCAAAGATCTGGGGTTTGAACAGTGGCTTGGGGCAAGCTCACCATGGAACAGAGTTGGATCACTGTGTCCAGGAGCTCTTTCCTGAGTGGAGTGACACCCAGGCTGCGTGCCTGCTCAGGTGTGGGTCCTGCAGTGTGTGTCTCCAAGTTCAGTGGGGCAGGTCCACTGCACGGGCTGTTGGTAACAGAGCTAAAGGTTCACACTGTCTGGAGAGGCTTGATAATCTCTCTGCAAAGGCTGCTTTTCCACCTCTCTGTTCATGGTCTCCACCTGCTATAGCAACAATAAATGCAGGGGTTTAGTGCACTGGTTTATTGGCAGTGGGGGAAAATCTTGTAATGCTTTGGAACAGAGAGATACCCTACTAGTGCTTTATTGCTTCTTCACTTTCTGTTTAAAATCAGTCTTTGCTTTTAGAATGCATTCTTTAGCTTGTACTCTGTTAGCATTAGGAATGCATTCTTTAATTCCTTTATTTCTCATAGTTTAGTTCCACTGCTGTGATAGGTTCTTAAGATTCAAGGGAGTGGGCAGACCTGTAAGCAGTTACTAGCATGGGTCTTGCCAGGCTTGATGCCCATTTCCATGTTTGGCAAGGCTGGATGGGTTGGTATTCTTAAGATAAAATGTTCCCTTTGGACTGACCTGTGTTGGGTCCCTTCCTGTCCTGAGTTGCACTAGCTCTTGAGCAGGAGAGAACAGCAAACAAAAGTTCTGTTCTTGGGACAGCACGGGATGAGCTCGTTCCGTGTCAGATCTGCCAGGAGCCTGTGAGGGATGTGCAGTTCCATTCTTTTTTCCTTCTGTGTAGGAGGAAAAGCTGTCAAGAGTTACTGTCATACATGTGGGGCAGTCCTCTGGCTTGTGTTGTGTTCCATCTCCTTCACAGAGATGCATTGAATGTTTTTATTAAATACACAGGAAGGAAGGAGGTGGGTTCTCAGGCTGAGCAAGGGGTGGAGGTTTTGGGTGGTAGGTGATGAATGAAGCTATCAGATGGAAAAAGTGAAAATTCTTCCATATTCTCATTACCTTGTTAGACTTGCCTTCTAAACACCTCACTTTTATCATCCAGACAGAATTGATACTGGTTTCTTGGGGAAAGGCTTTAGATATTTATTTTCCACTCCCACTTTCAGAGCTATGACAGGCTGGATTAATCAGTTTATTCTGCTGCTTTACCATAGAACTGTTTAATAAAGAGTAAAACTTACAAAAGAAACCTAATGAATGAATTACAGAGGATATAGTTCTTCATTGTAGAATGAAATGAATACAAAATAGGTCATAGCAGTTAATCTGTACCCTTGTTTCTGTGTTCCTTTACAAGAATCATGTACTACATGGAAGGGAAGATGACTGATCTCTGCCTTATTGTGACACCTAGCACTGCTCTGCACAACCTTATTGCCTGTCCCTAAAGCTGTCGAGGACATTTTAGGTACTATGGATGCCGATGAACTCAATCTAATCTTGATTAATCTTATCCTAATCTTGGAATCTCTTTCTTTGGTAAAGCTGTTCAATTGTTCATATAGGGGAAAAAATTAAGTATGTAGTTGCCTTTGGTCCTGGCACCTTCTTACTTAGGTAGAGTCACTGTAATGAGATGAACAATGTATGAGTGATAATTTTTTTCATGTATATTTATTTGAGGTGGTAGCAGTGCTTTCTCTAATGCTGTAATGCTGTTTTTTGTCAATGCAGAGATGAAAAAAGGAAGTCTTCTGGGAGGAAAGGGAAAAGAAAAAGCTTCAACTGTTAAAATTAATC
>VYZP01051389.1:95412-120888 GCA_013400635.1 Hypocryptadius cinnamomeus | reverse complement strand
ATATGTGTATTGTAAACAATAATATGTACATGCATGCATCCTTTGCACTTATATACACCTAAAAAGAAGAAACAGTGTTGAAAATTGGAAATAAAATGCAATCAAAACTATCTAATAGCTATAGCTGGTTCCCCAAGCTCTGATACTGAAAATGTAGTTTTATGTTGTGAAAAAGACACAGTTTATAATCTATTTAATATATTCATTAAATAATTCTCCTTTTGATTCTAAAAGTTACCTAATTCCAGACAGTATTGCAACTTAATCACAATAAGTCTTTGTTACTAAATGGTAAAATGTTACTGCTTAATGAAACCCAGTATCAGATTTTTTTTTTATGAATGCGGAAGGTAATGCACACTGTAAATGACGTGTAACAGTTTGTTGATCACTTTTGCAATTAACTGCAGCTGAAAAAAGTCTGCTTACTCAGTCTGGTCTTACTTTCATTCTCTGAGGAAACTCTGGGTTTTAATGAAGACAGTCCAGTGAGTAAACAAATTTCTAGGCTGTTGCAAAAATGAAAATAAAATACAATTTACTCATTTAATATCAAGCTTTCTCTTTAAATAGTACCGATTGTGTAAGTTTACTTTTTTAACAAGCTTTTTATTTAATCCAGTCCAATACCAGATGGAAATGATGCGAAGCCTGCGCCACGTAAACATTGATCATCTTCACGTTGGCTGGTACCAGTCCACATACTATGGCTCTTTTGTCACCCGTGCCCTCCTGGACTCCCAGTTCAGTTACCAGCACGCAATTGAGGAGTCTGTAGTTCTCATTTACGGTTAGTATGAGGTTTCCTTTATTACTCTTTTCCCCTCTTAATATTATTACTACTATTTTTGTATTCTGTCTTTTGCCTGTAAGAGTAGCCTGGCAGGCCTTTTCGAGTAAATACCAACCCTGTGTCTACGGCAGCCTCAGCAGCAGCTAAGTCTAGACAGGGTTTCCTTCTTTCTGTTTATTTTTCTTGCTATCAGAGCCCTGATGTGTACGTTTTGGAATGCTGGAGTAGCTGCTTCATTTTTATTCCTTCATCTCCCCTCCCTCGTGGAAGGGGCTGGTGGAACCCAACCAGATGTCTAACAAACCCTGCTTGCTAGCGTGTCTGGCTCTGTACGTGACTGACCAATCATCACACGAATTGCCAAGTTTTTTTAATACCTCTGACAGAAGCATACAAAACCTGGACTGTTTCTTAGCACAAAGATTTTTTTCTTTTCTGCCTATTTAATGGTGTTTCCTCAAGCTCTCCAGACCAGATGTTCTGTGCTGTATCAGAACCGTAGGCAATTTAACAGCTTTATAGCCTCCCCCTCCCCAAACACTCACAGTTTGCCATATCTGGCAGACTTGCATATAGTTTCCAGCTGAGAAGTAAATGTAACGTCCTGAGTATCTGTCAGAAAAAATACTAATGAATACGATCAATCTTATGAGCTGCCCCAAAATTGTTTCAGTATGTTAACAATTGGATTACAGTAAAGAACAAGTTGTTAAAGTATACTTATATTGGCTGGAAACATTGCATCATCAGACCTTGATGAATTTTCCACTTGTTTCAGTCTATTTTGGTTTTCATTTTATCACCGATTGCTAAAAGTTTTACTGTGTTAAGTTTCAGACAACATGAATGTTAACACAGCTTTTATTCTCGTGTTGGCATGCTTCAGCTGTTATCATGCTGCAAGTGTTAAGCTTCTTTGTCCAAGGAATGTAACAGTTTGTTTAGAAAATTTCCCCCTAAATTCAGCAGAGTATGTCAAGGCAAAACGAATCTTTGTATATACCAGTTACATTGTCGTGCACAAAGTGGCATGGCAGCTGGATCTGAATTAGGTTTTTGCTACTCTAAAATTACTTTTTTTTTCATATAAAATGTTGTTTAACGAATGTTTTAATTTACTGCAGAATGACTGGAAGGAAGAATCTTTATTTAAATGAGGTCACTCTTACATAAGTTCTGTGGATAGTTCATATAAAAAAAGGAAATGTGAATTGGACCTTTAATGGGGAAATAATACAAGTAGAATGGATCAAGATTCCCCCCAAGTTCTCCAAGTTAAGTTTACTAATTGGCATCACTTTATATTGTTGGTTGTATTTTACATAGCAGTGCAGTAGGACTGCCTCCGCTATAGTGTCTTTTCTGTGTTTGTTGTGTTAATTTTTTTTTCACTAGGACTACTTAGTAATTTTCCTCCTGTTTATGTCATTCAGATATTTATAAAGAAAACGGCAGGCTGGGTTTGGTAATAATAGGCTTCCTTCCATTTTTAATAATAGATCCTATTAAGACTGCCCAAGGGTCTTTGTCACTGAAGGCATATAGGCTGACTCCCAAATTGATGGAAGTTTGCAAGGAAAAAGACTTCTCTCCAGAAGCGTAAGTAACTTCAAGTGGTGTTTTCTCATAGGGTTTGCTGAGTTGTTGGGATGCAGAACGGTCCCTGGGATGATGGAATGCTGTGTTTTAACATCTCGTGTAACAGTGTGTGCTGGGGAAAACAGACCTGTATGGGCTGTGACAGGCGTGCAGTGCACCGTGGCTGAGGAGTGTGAAAGGCTGGCTGGGCATTTCCAGAAGTGAGGGCACCTGAACTGGGTTTGGAGCTAGTGAGAGGGCGTGCTGTAAGGACCATGGGGTAGATAGCTGTACGTGGGAGCAGAGCCAAAAACAGAAAAAAAATTAATGGAGGGAGGGAAATAGCTGATTTGTCTTAATGCTCTTTTTTCCCCCCAGAATTAAAATAGAACAGGTATTCTGGAATAGCTGTCCCAGTGTATTCGTTCTAAATTAACTCCTCATGTGGACACCATCTTCTGGAGTAAAGTAGGATAATTACTCTGTTTCAAAAGATTAGCTACTTGTTACAGATGTAGACCTTAGCATCCTTTGCCTCCAACTGCTTGGTGTTAAATAGCAAAAGCACAAACAACTTGTTAAAATCACTTTGTTGAGGAAAAATGTATTAATTTCATTGCTTGGTATCTTAAACTGTAATGATGAGCAAACAAATCTGTGATCAGTCAAAAGAAAGAGGGGTGGAGGCAAAAAGCAAAAGTTTTTGTTCCAAAATCCAGTATGAATATAAAGAAGTTAAATCTCTATTTCCTTAGAAACTTCTAAATCATGCTTTTATATCCATATTTTATGAAAAGTATTACTGTCTACTTTATTTACTTTATTATAAAGCAACAGCAATAGTTTTTTATGTGTATATTGTAAAAAATACACACTAAAAATTTATGTTTTAATATTCACCACAGAATTGAATTATTCCAAAACATCCAATATTTTGTGAATCTACTTTTTTGGTCAGTAAAAATTTTCCTTATTCATCTAGTGGGAAAATTGTTCTTCATTGTACTAGTTATGATATTTAAAGGTATTTTAGCATCATGTGGTAACTAACTGTTTAGTTCTGCTCAAGAAATGCTGATGGCAGGAAAATCTGTTAAATATTTTGGAAGGGGCAGAGTTAATCCTCTCAGTACAGTCTCTTGCTGGAGGCTTTTTCACGTAGGTAATCTATTAACAAGCAAGGCAGCTGCTTGTCTTCTGAGAATTTTTCCTAGAGCAGCTTTTCCTAGTCTTTGTAAACGTGAGGTTTTGCCATGCAAATGCTTTCTTAACAAAACTTGACTCTCGTTTAATTGTGGAACTATGAAAATCAAGAATTTTTGCAAAACTGTTGTTTGTTGGAGCAACAATTCAACAAAGATAATTAGATCGATACTGTTTGTATTAGTAAGTATTCTGTAACTTTTTTCACAGCTTGAAAAAAGCAAATATTGCATATGAAAACATGTTTGAAGAAGTGCCTATTGTAATTAAGAATTCATACCTGATCAATGTGATGTTGTGGGAACTGGAAAAGAAATCTGCAGTAGCCGATAGACATGAGTTGCTCAGTCTGGCTAGCAGGTAAGTACTTGTTACAATAATGGATGTACTTTTATTCGCTTTCCCAAACCACAGTTTAACACCTTGGGTGAAATCCCAGTCTCATTACAGTCCATGGAAGCTTTGCCTTGACTTTTAATGGGGTTAACACTTTACCCTTCATGTTCTTTTGCTGAAGGAAAAACTGCATGGTAAAACTGTAGCATTAGATTCAAGGACTAAATTCAGTCTCTAATCCTCATATTCTTGCAGTGCTTGAAATGTAGAAATGTTTCAGAAGAGTGTGTTTTTTCAGGAAAATATAGGCACTCAGAAATTTCAGGCAAATAGTTCTATAAAAAAATAGGTTTTGTTAGATATTCTGTTAGTAATTTCATAAATTATTTTAATTTAAAAGAAATTGCATTTCTTTTACTTCGGTAGCAGGATGAATTTGAAAATAAAATAATAAAGGCTCTGATAAACTGGTGAAAATGCCACTGATTGTCATGACATACAGCATTCATGATGTTGGAAATTATTTTAAGAGTTTCTAAAATGATCTTCTCATAACTTTGTCTGGGAATAACTTTTTCTTCTTGTAGCACTTTGCTCTGAAAATCCACTTTTGATAACAAAGTAGGCATGACTTCTAGTAGTATGATCAAAAATTTGTCCGTATTTAAATCTTACACAACACAATACAGTTAGATTATTACTGGTCTGACCAAAATAACAAGATGCACAAAATAATGCAGCATCTTGTTACATGTAGAAGTTAGGTTGTATTCATGAATAGGTTTTTGGGGTAAAACACTTCACTTTGGCATCAAGATTCTGATCCTAGTGGCCTTTTTTCTTTTCCTTTTTTTCTCCTGCTCCCTTTCCCTCCTCCATCATCTAAGGGTGAAGTTTATGGATATGTATTTCTAGTGGTCCCTATGTTGTCTAAGTTAGCAGAAATTTTCCACTTTGTCTACTTGAGCTTATGTGGATGTTCAGAGGGATCTGATAGCTTTTAGAGAAAATGATCAAGAGAGAACAGGTATAGAGTTGAACTCTGCTGGGGTATTTACAAATGCCACAAGTAATATTTAGTCAGTAATTCTGTCCCGTAAAGTTGTTGCTTTGCACATTGGAATTAATGAAGTGAAAAATTCTTGCTGAGATACTCAGTGTGCTTGACTCTGCAGGTGTTCTGTCAGTAATTTTCTTTCCATGGTCAAAGATCACAAAGCTTTTCCCATTTGAGGAGAGGGTGAGGACTGGATGTAGGAGATGACAATGATTTGATTCCTTGTGAGCTCTGTCACTTTGTGGTGAAAATGAGGGCCATGCTGAGGATACAGAAGGTTCCCAGGTGGCCTGGCAGCATTGCCCTTGGTTGATTCAGGGTTTCCTCCTGTATAAAGGGCTGGGTCTGCCTGGCACCCTGGATCTAGTAAGGGCTGCTGCTAGTGACACAATACAATTCTGGAAATGGAAAGTAATTTGAACAGATCACGAATCACAGCTTTAGGTCTTATGTAGTAACTGGAGCTTGCCACTGTCCTGACTCAAGATAAAAGATAAGAACTGTACAAATTGCTTTCCATTTGGGTGTTAAATGTCTGGTGCAAGACAGGCTTTTGTGTTGGTCTTCGTATCAGTAAAGGGAATGAGAGGTGAACAAGAGAAGTACCAGCCTAAACTAAAAACAGACTTTCCTGGCAGATTTTTGAACTTCACCTGGTGTCTTTGAGGAACGTAAGGTGCTTAGTTTGGTTTGAAGGAGAGAAAGTTTTGGGAATTACTCCAGTGGGTTGTTTGCAGGTTTTTGTATGTGTCCTTTGTCTAATATTTGATAGCTGCTGTTAGTTACCAGGCAGGTTACATTCAATGATGTCTTATATTGGTATAACTGGCAAAGCAGGTGGGAAATTAAAGCATTTTAATGCTTGTTTATTCAAGGTTGGGTGTCTTGTACTGCCTGCTGAAATATTTAGCTAGTTTTTACTTGAATTCAGCTATGAAGGTTACTCTGTCAAAACATATATTACCTGAAGTAGAGAGTTCAAACCTCCACTATTCTGAAGTTTTATTTTCACATTTCCTTATTTTTGTCTTTCAGCAGTTTAGGCTAAAACATTTCAGATAACAACTTTTAATTTTGGTGCATATTTTCCTCACTTAACTTTGCTGTTGCTGACAGTAACTTCAAAGCAACTTTTTGCATTTGGCCTTGTTTTTTGGTTTTTGTCTTAGTTTGTTTTCTTTGGTTGTGGGTGTTTTTGTTTTGGTTTTTGTTTGGAGTTTGTTTGTTTATTTTTATTTTTGTTTGGGTATTTGTTGTTGTTTTATTTCTTTGGAGTCTTGGATTTGTTGGGCTTTTGGGGGGCTTTTTTGGTTCCTTGGGAGCATCCCTGAACTTCTGTACTCTCTGAAGCAATGATTTTGGCAATAAAATCATTTACCCATAGTTCCTTTCTTCTGGAGAATTTGCTTCATCAAGATTTTCACATGTTCAGCCACCCACCTTGTCTGAGTTTAAAGCTCCACCTATTTGAGATACTTTGCTTGCACCTTAGTATCTTTCTCCATTTGAAGTATATTTGTGATAATTGTATATAGTAATTTACTTTTTTGGACATAAAGTTGTGTTTCTCTCGTGAAATGTGAATTGACTCAAGTACTCTAGGCAAAGAGGTTGAAGGCAGACTAGCACATGGTTAGCAAGTAATAGCAAGTAAAGGCCTTTTACTCAAACAGTTATCCTGCTACCCTTAAGGACCAAAACGTCTTGAAGACCTTGGAGTACTGCCAGTCTTTTGATAGAGACTCAAGAATTAAAATCCTGTCAGATAATGTTCCAGATCTGCAGGGAAATAATTACAACCAACTTTCTCATTCTCATCCATCTCTTCCTTATTCTATTGATGATCTAGTTTAAATTAAAAAAAGCTTTTTTGTGGTCTAGCTTCATAATAGGGTTGTTCTATAATATCTCAATTTGTCTCAAGCAATTTTTCTAATAGTGTGCGTCAGTAGAAGCAAACATGTGCTGAACATTTACTGCACTAACATCTACTTGGCAGTTATATTTTTCAAACATCAGATGCAGCATTTTTGCAGAAGTAACATAAGAAGGGTTGCTTTGGCTTTCAAAAACAATATTAACCTTTACACATTGCACTGCTTATTCAAAACTCTCAATGTGCTTAACGGATTATTAAGATAATTATGAAAATCTCTAATTTGCAGGTGGGGGAACCTGACACAGAGAGAGTAAATGTGTTGCCCAAAGGTACACATCAAAGTCAGAATAGAAAACAGAATGGATCTCAAGACTCTTGACTTACATATCTCATTCAAACAAAATCCTCTTAAACAGCACAGGTTGAACTCAGGCTGAAATGCTGAGATGTAAACAAGTTCTGCTAAGTGGTGGGAACATACCTTACACATTTTTAATCAAAAAGATGTGCTTTGCCCAGCAGTACTTCTCTAATCCACCCAAAGCTGTTCCCACCAGGAGGAAAATTCTGTACAGGATGGCACCTTTCCCAAAAAGCGGTGGCTGAGAGGGGGCCTCAGTGGAGCTGATGGAAAGTGGAAAAAATGAGCAGCAGATACAGCATTTTCCAACGCTTCCTCTTGCTGTCCCTTGTTCTCATCTTCCTTAGCCATGGTACAAGCAAAATTAAATTAAGTGAGGGGGTCCAATTATGGTAATTGTAGGCAAGTTTAGGGGGCTGTCTTTTTTACACATCTCCAGCTTCAGGATTGTTATAGCCCAAAATTTGGTGCCTGGGCGCAGCAGCGTGACTCTGGTCTCAGAGGAGCAGGGCCGCAGGGTCGTGGGCTGTGCCAGCTGAGCCCGGGAGCTGCACTTAGGCACAGGCAAAGTCGTGAGCAGCACACGGGCACTGGGAGCCATGGGAATTGCTGCTTCTCTTTGAAGCTTGGGTGTCTGACTTGAAGCTTCATTTTGGATGTTTCAGACCTTTAGCAAGTGTGTCTGGAGCCCTTTTCTGATTAAAGATGCTGAAGTAAATGTGGGCTTCATGTGTAGTTCCCCATTAAGAATGCTACAGAATCGGAGCCAGTTTGAGGTTCCAGTCCCAGCTGTTTGTCTTGTTTCTCCCCACTACCCCCATTTCATCTCTACATCCCTCCCACCCTCAAAGATTTTTATTTCCTCATCTGTTTCAGAATATAGCTGTACAAATAGCTTTTGTGGCATAGTCTGATGGAAAAAGTCAGACTCCCACTCCTCCCTTCCAGCCTTCCCCTCTGCCTCCCCAAAAAAAATAGAAACCCCAACAGGGGGTGGTTTTGCATGTACAGTAGACTGTTTCACTGAAAGAGTTTGAAGTGTGCCCACGCAAACAGCTGAATCTGTACAGCTGAGTGCTGTAACCTGGGGGCAAAGAGGGAGAGGCAGGGAGATGCTGATGGTGGAACCTCTTAAAACTGCTTTTGCTGGCAACAGTGAGCTGGACCTTTGCTCTCCTTACAATGTATCTGCAAAGGAAGGCTTTGGTGGTATGAGCATTCCTTTGGGAAGAGGAAGGCTTGCATTCAGGTCTCTTAGCCAGATCCTAAGAGGATGCCCTTGTGCAGTGAGTGATCTGTGAGTTTGGTTAATGTACTGTTCTTGCTTTCTCCTTTTGTGGGTGCTGGATTCCATCACTGCCAACTGCAGGGCTCGCCAGCAGGAAGAGCAAGACCATCAGTGTTATTTGCAGATTAGGCTACTCTGCTCACAGGCTTCTACTTTTCACCCTCAGAATTAATTGACTCTAACCCTTGTATTTTATAATTGTTATACAAGGAATCTGTTAAACAAGTAATCTCACGTGTCAATAACCTGATCTTATATCTGCCCTTGTGGGTAAACAATTATATCCCATCACATGTAAGGCTGTTACAGAAAAAATGCACAGCTCAAGAAATTGCTTTCCAGACCATAGTTTCTAGAGTGTTTTATGATGTAAAAAGGCTTTGATAATTTCCCTTTGGCAGTTTATATGTGTTAGTAATTTTGGGGCATTTTTGATTATGCTATCTAAGCTACACAAATAAGTCTCAAATTACAAATTTCCAGAAGTTCTATGAGTCACTCCTTACAGGTCCATGATTCTGGTAACAGTTGTGGTGAAGGGGTGTTCTCACATTAGATTATTCTTCGTTAGATGTGTAAGAATCCACATGGCAGGTACTTTTTCTGATTTTTAATTTTCCCCCCCTTTTCTTATCTATATTTCTTCACAAAAAAGAACACAGTCCCCATGTGAGACGGGGGACTTTGTGATGAAAGCTGATAGTTTTCTTCCGTGAAGATTCACTGTACCAGAGGAGTGGTGGTCTCCTGGTGCTATCTTAAGGTGGAGCTGTCTTCTAGCTCAATTCAAGAGTGCCTTCAGGTCATCACCACTGTGTGATCTCAGACCTTATTTGTTTCAGATGAAACTAAACTGAAAAGAGGCTTTGGGAGGATAATTACTATGCCTCAGCCACTTGCAGATCACTGGACCGTATCAGAAGTAGTGATAAGAACCCCCCCAAACACATGTAGCATGGCCATTGGTTTCTCAGCACCAGCTGTTTTGCTTTGTAGGTCTGTTCCTGTTGGTCTGCATTACTCACTAATTTAAGTGTAAACTCAGTTTAATTGACTCTTTTGCAGAATCTGCTGACTGAAATGCAGCCACTGAAATAGCAGTTTCTTTATTACTGATCCCCCCAGAATAACAACAAATGCAAGTGCTGAGCTCTGCATTGTCTACACTTGACAGTCACAGAGCCCTGTAGGGAAGTGAGTCTAGATAAGGATGCAAGCAGCACTTACTGGCACCACTTTAAAAAAAAAAAAAAAAAAAAAAAATTAAACTTTTTTTTAATTGCATTGATGCATAGGGGGCATTTAGGTACCTGGCAGTGTGATCATTATGATCTGCTGTTGGGAATGCACAATGTATGGAGGTGCCTAAAGCACCCTTTGGGCAAATTAAGTATATGATGAGTGTTATGGGCTGGAGCAATGGGATCTAATTTCCAAAGTATCAGCAGAATAAACTTCAGCTGAATAAAACTTGCTTAGAGATAATACATATACATTTTTACAAACTGCTTGCTGTTTGTCTTTCTGTTTTTTAAGAGATGGAGCAAAAAAGGGTATCAGCCACATGAGAACTGAGGGAAAAGCTGGTTCTGTATTTGCAGCATACTTATCACTTCGTGTCTCAGTTCACATCTGTTTAAGTTATCTGCTCTTTGTTGCCCTGGCAATGAGAGCAAACACTGTGTTACTGCAACTTCTGACAATAACTCTCAGTTTCTGTGCTCTGTTGTACTAAGCTGGTCCCAAAGAGATTCACATAAAATCATTCTTTGTAACCAGCTATATTTCACATGGACACTATCTGTAAAATAATTATGTATTTCTGTTGTGCACATACCTTACAAGGCTATTAGTGTGTACCTATACAGGCATTTCTGATAATAGCCAGTTCTAACACTAACTCCATACAATATAAACTCCATAAAAAACTGAAAACATGCACGCTCTTGGCCATGGCAATATTCCACAGTTCCAAATATCATGTGCTTGAAATGTTCAACCAAAAAAAAAACCCCAAGAAGTTTAAAAATAATTATTATAGTGGCGCCTCTCTTGCTGCTGTGGAGCTGAAATCCTCCACACCATCTGCCTCTGTACGCAAGTGCGATTTAACACTCTGGCTTGTAAATGAATTGTGGTCTGAAGTTCCTGACGCAGACCTTTGTTCAGTGAGCAGCTCAGTGAGTGAAACAGCTATCCTTGCTCTCAGAGATAAGGGTGTCTCCAGCTCTGTCCTCTGCAGGTATTCCTAAGTGCATGATCAGCTTCTGTCTCCAGCTATGAGTTCTATCGATTCTGGAAATAATTTACACTTAGGGAAGTGCACAATATTACATGTGTGGTTCTCTTTTGACTTTATGCTTGTGTCTTCCAGTTAGAGTTTCTGCAGTCCATAGGCTGTAGGATGATAGGAAAGCATTGTGAAAGAAGAGAGAGTCTCAGATAACATGGTGAAACAGTGACTGAAGGGTGTGATTCTGACATTGAAGTGCACCAAACTTTAAATTGGAAAGAAACTCTTGTGATTATTAGTAGATTTCAGTTGAGTAAGAGAAAGATGGAGTTTAGCTTTTGAGTTCTTGGTCTTCAGCCAAGTAGGACAAAAGAGCCAACAAAACAGCTTCTGATCAAAGGGATCAATAGAGAGCAGAAAGTGTCCTTCTTTTACTGCTCTACCCTGTAAACACAATTTAGGAGGATGTATCCATGGGCACCAACCTAAAAACTTCCACAACTTTGACTTGGAAGGTATACCTTAAGTTGAACATTCCTGCAAAATACTGAATCCATTGCTAAAAATGGTAACAATAAAAGTTGTTTAACAGACTGCATTTGTCTGGCCAAGGCAGTAGATCGCATTGCTGGAACTGGACACGCCCAGCCTGCTGCTTCCATGTTGCCTATGGTATGGAATGTGGAGCTGGCTGGACAGGACTCAGACTCCCTCTCAACAGCTAGGATCAAACCATGTCTGCTGAACTTCCAGGCATGGTTAATGAGATGGAGTTCTGAAGAATATTTAACTGTTCTTACTCAAATAATATTTAACAGAAGGATAATTAAAAATTTGTGCAAAACCAAATTCAGGTAGTGAATTTTAAAAAGTAATTTGAAACCAAACACTTTGAGCACATCTCCTGGAATGTTGCTTGGATTCCATGTCACAAAAGCATCAGACTTTTTCTTTTAGGTGTATGACCTGCATCTCTGATAACTGTAAATTCATGCAAGGCATTGTTTTTTCATTAGAGGGAGGTTCCTAGGAAGACCAAAACACTTAAACTTGGTATTTGCAGTGAGGCAGAGATGCTAGAGGAGGAGATACCATGTAAAGTATCACCAAATAAATATATGAACAAAGATAATCAGGAACTTAAAAATTTGCAAATGGTGCCATTAGTGCAGAAATACTGGTCAAGAGACAGAATAAATTTTTAATTTTAAATCTTTTTTTGTAGTAAATTTAATCTTTCATGAATGTTTCTCCTATTTCAGTAATCATCTTGGGAAGAGCCTGCAGCTGCTGATGGACAGAGTGGATGAGATGAGCCAAGACATTGTTAAGTACAATACCTACCTGAGGAACGTAAGCAAGCAGCAGCAGCAGAAACATCAGGTTGGTAACATGGAGAAACTTAAATGAGAACATTTTTTTCCCACAAAGTACAGTTTGGGTTGTGTTATCCAAGACAGATTAATTGGGATCTAAGCAAGCTCTTTCAAAAATACACCTGTTAAGCAGTGTGGTGGGTTGACCCCGGCTGGGTGCCAAATGTCTCAGAAAGCAGAAAGTCAGTCTGTTGCTCCTCTCCTCAGCTGGGCATGGGAGAAGAAATGTGGAAGCCTCATAGGTTGATCTAAGAGCAGGGAGAGATCACTCACTAATTACCATTTCAGGCAAAACAGGCTTGACTTAGGGTAATTAATTTAATTTATTACCAATCAAATCAGAGTAGGGTGATGAGAAATGAATCCAAATCTTAAAGCATCTTCCCTTCACCCATCCCTGCTTTTTGCGTTCAACTTCAGTCCCAACGTTCTCTCCTCCTTCCCCCCAGTAGTGCAGGGGGCCAGGGAATAGGGGCTGTGGTCAGTTCATCATACATCTCTGCTGCTCCTTCCTCCTCAGGGATAGGTCCCCTCACATTCTTCCTCTGCTCCATGGGCTGCAAGGGCACAGCTGCTTCACCATGTTCTGCACCACAGGCTGCAGGGGAATCTCCTTCCTTACTGACCTTGGTGTCTGCAGGGCTGTTTCTCTCACATACTCTCATTCCTCTCTCTTAGCTGGCAGAGTTCCCTTTTTTCCCCCCACCTGAAATGTTTTATCCTAGAGGTACTGTCACTGTCACTGTTGGGCTTGGTCTTGGCCAGTGGTGGGTCCATCTCAGAGCCAGCTGCTGTTTGCCATATTGGGCATGGGGGCAGCTTCTGGCAGCTTTTCACAGAATCCACCCCTGTAGTCCCCCTGCTACCAAAATCTTGCCACACAAACCCAGTACAAGAAGATTTATACAATGGGTTAGTCAGTGGGCAATTACCAAATGAATTCCCTGCTAGTGGCATGTGGTATGGATTTAGCTTTCTTTGCTATTTCACATGTTTATTAGTGATTTAGGATAAACCAAAATAATTTATAAATACACCATGGACACAGGAATAAGAGATTCAGTAAATGAAAGAGGTGAAACTACAAGTTTTGCTCCAAACCAATCTGTGTCTTAGTACCATCACATGCAGTCATGCATCTAGAAATAAAGAAGCATAGTCCAGTGGACTGTGAAGAAGTTGGACTGTTCTCTGATTGAAAAGGACATTTGAGTCATATGTAGGATCAATAAATAGTGGTGCTGATTGGCTGATGCTGACTTTCAATTCTTGGTGCCAAAGGGCCTCTTTAAAATCCAAAGCATTAGAGAATTAGAATTAAAATCCATTGATTAGAGAATCTTGAGTATGAAGAGCAGCACTAGGTGACCCTGCTTGATCAGAAGGGTTGGACAAGGTGACCTCCAGAGGTCCCTTCCAACCTTAACTATTCTGGTATTTGAAGACAGTATTACTTTCTTTGCTCTTGTTGCACAGATAAAGCAATGCTCTGTCTGACTGTAGGAGGATGGTGGTAAATTGGAAAAAGCACTATGAGAATTATTTGAAAGCCTGGAGAGAAGATTTTGGTGAACAGAATTCACATAATGTGATAAGTTAACAAATTACTTGCTTACTCAAGAGATACCTGCATGAAGAATAAATTTGAGCTCATTAGAGATATGACAAGATTCAATATTAGCCAACTGAAAATGGGCCAGATCACTTTTAAGATAAAATGTTACAGGTATTGCCACACACAGTAAGTGATTATTAAAAAGAGCACCTGTTGTTCATGTAAAAGACTTTATCACTGACTGTTTTAAAATCAAAATTGCTCTTTTTCACATAAGTAAAGTGCAGCTTGGACAGGGAATATTTTAGGGAAGCAGCATATGATCAGTGGTCTGTCCTGGCTATTGAATTCCCAAGGACATACAAGCTTCATGCATGTTATCTTCAGAATTCTTCCCCCTTATTGCCTAATTTGAATAGAAAGATGGCATCTACTTCAAAGGTTTTTGTTAACAACAAGGGGATCTATTTATTTTGAAAAGCAGAACAAAGTAGGTTCCATGGTGTCTCACTTAATTTCTTTACTAACTATAGCTGCTTTAGTAGTGGCTCATTGCAGCATACTTAGTGGTCGTAACTTCATTTCCAGAATGGAGCAATTGTGATTAAGAGCAAGCCATTTCAATAAAGAATAATAGGCAGACTGCTGAGAAGTGAATGGGGTAATGCAAAGAAAAAAGAAACTGCATGCAATTCACATACAAATATGGGCATTTCAGATTTTATTTTTAACATTGTCCAAAAACATGTATTTGTCACTACTACTGGAAAAAAATTACTTCATTTGATTTTGCCACCAAGTAAGAACTGTTTTCAAACTCATTGGATCACAGATACATTTAAGTAATCAAGAGAAAACACTCTGTACTCTTTGTCTCCTTAAAGACTTTTTTCTTGTGTTGAATGTGAGGACTTTGAAGACAAACTTTATAACTGAATCCTCACTGCCACATACAGTATGAAATCTCACATAGTTTCTGAATTTATGAGCTTTGCAAGAACAAACGTTTATCTGATAGCTGCAGAAATGTTTGTCTCAATTTTTATGAAGTTTGAGTAATCTCTGTGGCAAAGAAAAGTATGGAAAACAAATTGGTTTTTTAATATATATATATATAGCAGAAAAACTTTTACAAGCTGCTATTCCAGCATATTAATGGAGAAATGAACCATTGTGCTTGGTTTCAACCACCACTTTGTTCTCAGTTTGGAGTTAATATTTTTTGGCTTAAAATACCTTATTTAATCAAGTTCTCTTCCCCTTTCACATTAATATTATTTTGACCTTTAACTTACATAAAATGGAGAATTTTTGGTTTGTGCAACTATCTGAGGTGGTGGCTTCTCATACCTACATATTCCACCCTTGCTTTTCTCTGTTGTGTGGGGCAATAGAGGCCTTTCTCAACCATGTCTATTCTTTCCATCAGATACAGTGTTTATCTCTGAAAAATTTTAGAAGCTAACCCCACTACCTCAGGACTAAATGATTCTCCATCATCTCACTGATTTAAGGTGCCAGTGTGTGGGATGGGGTATGCCTTGCTGCCAGTTAATTGAAATAAACTATGAATTGCATTATAGCAATTGTTTGTAGCCTGAATTGCATTTAAAAAAGTAATTCTTAAAACATACTTGCTGGTTTCTTGAAAACATCTGAAAATAAATTTTTTTGCAGCTTTGTAAGCATTTTGATTCTGTTGTTTTATTTTCAGTATCAGCAGAGACGTCAGCAAGAAAATATACAGCGTCAAAGCCGAGGAGAGCCCCCTCTTCCTGAGGAGGACATCAATAAACTTTTTAAACCACCACAACCACCTCCAAGAATGGAGTCACTCCTTATTGCAGGTAATGTTTAGCAGTGCTTTCAAATTACCTTTTAACATAAGAATGTCTGCTTGGGAAAAAGTACAGTTGTATCCTTTGAAAGCATTTTAAGTTTTCATTACCTTTGCCATTATGGTATGATATTTTGGCTTAGTAGCATTGCACATCCTATCCTTGATATTGTAAGGAGAAGGAAGCTTCCCTGTGCTCCATGGGGAAGGCTTTCCCCATGAATGGGTGTAACTGCCCCCTTCACTCATGCCCCAGTCCCTCCCTCCGCTCCAGAAGTCCAGGAGCTGTACAGACAAGACTCAGGAATAAGCTCTTTGGGCTGGAACTTCTGATTCAGAGCAGTTGACAGCAGCCCCAAGTTATTGATAATATTTATAGGTTTGAACTGGTTGTTGCAGCAGCTGAGGTTTTGTTTTTAATTTCAAATAGACTGGAGATAATTTCTTTGTTTTGTATGGCCAGAGATTTAGGGAAACTATCCCCATATTCTTGCACTGCCAGGAGAGGAAAAATATAAACGGAAACAAAGCATAGATAGTTAGAGATACCACCCCCCAATTTCTTCAGTTCACTGGTGGGCTGCAGGCATAGCCACTGTCAGTGCCTTTCCTGTGCCTCCTGAAAGGGTGAAAATACCTGGGACCTCACAGTGTCAACACAGAGCAGGCAACTTAGGTGCCCTGCTAAGTAAAATCAGTTTGGAAAATGCTATGAGAAAGCAAATTGTTAACTGTAGCAGGCTTTTTGGACCAGATAGCTATCACTTTATACTGAGAGAAAATTCAAAATCCTCGTGATGTACTGTACATCAAGAACTGCTTTCACATTAAAAAAAAAAAGTGGATTTGAATTACTTGAATTTTGATGTGACCAAGAGATTATTATTTTAATATTTAATAGTTTCACACTGGTGGTAAGTGCTGTGTTTAGAAGAAAGAATATTCTTGATTTATTACTCCTTATAGAGTCTTTTAGAAAACCCTATTGTTTTTACAGTTTTTAGCAGTTACTGAATCCTAGCAGCATTAAAGTATTTAAATATTCAGCTTTAGCAGAGCTTATAAAGGCAACTGAAGAGTGTATATGTGTAGACATGTGTTTTATGAAAGTGAAAGCTTAGGATGAATCACCCCTTATGAGAGAAGGAATTGAAAACTATTATACTTAAAGGAAAAGACAGTTCTCAGCCAAAGCACTTTCTTTGTTTGTTCTTTTACCATAGTCAGGGGAAGAATTGAAAGCATCCACTTCAACTTAGATGAAGTAAAGTTTGTGGATAAAGAATAAAACTTAGCTCTTCATCTCTGAGGCATTGAAAAACTTTTCAAATAGAGCTTTAAATCGAGAGTTTATTGGCCTTCTAAACAGCCTTAATTTTGATTAAACTGGCTTCAGGTTTTGCTATGCGTAGCTAACAAGGGAAATAACTTGTGGCTGTAGCGTATAAAAATGTTTTGATGGGCACGTTTGATTTGTAAAGCACTGACAAATCTTCATACCCTGATGATTTTTGAAATAAAGTGAAAGGTAGAAAAAAAAGGCTAGCAGAATGTCAGAGAGGAATGGCACAATTTTCAATGTGCTGCTGAAAAATACTTCTTGCAAATATTTTAATAGAGAAAGCATGTGCATAAGAACAGAACTGAAAATCAGTTTTGTAGAATTTTTAGAGCAGCCAAATTGAAGAACTAATGTGATTGAGCTTTCAGTTCAGCAGCAAGAATTGCTTATTCTTTCTATTGTCATATGTATTTTCAGAAATGGTTTGTAGTATTGCTGGAAAATTAAGGGTGTTTTTGAGCATACCAGTTTACCTGTTCTCCTAATTTAGTTTCTTCTTCTTCCCATACATATTTGGGCATCCTGAAAATACAAAATTCCTAAGTGTGGAGTAGTTAAGCAGAGTTAGTGGCTTCTCTATAAATCCTCAGTGATTCACACACGTTTGGCTTTTGAAAAACTATGTTTTGGGGTGTCTTCCTGAATTTCAAAACTGACAAGGGTTTACTCTTTCCTTTTGACAGGTCAAATTAATACCTACTGCCAGAATATTAAGGAGTTCAATGCACAGAACCTGGGCAAGCTTTTCATGGCTCAGGCTCTCCAGGATTACAACAACTGAAGAAACTTTGCTGAAGGCCTCAACAAGAAGTGTAATTTACAGCTTTACACTGTTCATGATCATCTTGAAAATTTATTATATTGGGAGGAAAGTCTTGTAAAACAGAGTCAACTTGGTTTATGTAAAATTCTCTTATAATAGAAAAATAAAGGCACATTTTAATGATATTTTAGTATTTTCTTACTTGTTGGCCGAATTGAACTGGAATTTTCTGTGGTCACTCAGGTTTTATAAATGTTTGGCAGTTACTCATGTTTAGTCATAGCAAATAATACAGGTTTTATTTAACTTGGAGTCAGAAATAAAAACAAATATTACAAATGTTCAGTATAACTGACTTAGAGAAGAAATTTAAGATTTCCCAGTTTTTGGTTGAGATGTTACATCTGCAATGTGCTAGACACATGGGGCAGTTGCTCATTTTTATTTTAATCTGTTTGGACGGTCTGGTGCAATGGTCCTCCTGTATCACAAATGTTTCTTAGACTTCACATTCAGAACATACAAAACCAGTGGGATGTGGAGACAGGTCCTCACCATATTTTGTTGTGTTCCCATTTCCTGTTGCTGCCACCAACTGGGTTGAAATCAGAATCTGGAACCAAAAGCTGGAATGAAAACCAGTTAATGGTTGGCCTTTGAGATCTTAAAGGTCTTTTTCAACCTAAGCGATTCTGTGCAATCCAGTGATGCTACTGAATGGTTCATGACAGAAAGTCCAGAAGTAGCTGGAGCAGCCAGTGCGCTGTAAAAGAGCAGCATCTGCTGGAGCTTTGTCATGTGGATGAATCTTTATTCCTGAACTTGGTCTACTTATCTTTTTAAGAAGAAAGTTAAAGATTTCGTACATGGCAACTCACACATGTTGCTGTCGTGATTTCGTCTTTTTTTCCTTGAGTTCTTGCATGTCATTGTGTCTTGGATACCAAGAGCCTAAAATAGCCGAAGAAGTGTGGTTTGGTCTTTTAAAATAATATTCTCTAAAAATGGACCTAGCATGGAATATTTCAGCCTCTAAGGTGAATATTTTGGAAAGTCATAAGTATGTGAAACCTGGGATTTAGACTATGTACTTATTCTTTTCCAATCTAAACTATAGTGATTGCAACATTTATGTAGATATGCATGCAAATTATGTTCAGCCCTCACACATCTGTCAAATTGCCAGGCTGATATTTTATTTTGGAAACCTTGGGCACCTTTTTTTTGTGTTAGCTTTCATACAGTGAACTTCTCTGAAATCAAAGATCACTGAAGTATCCTGCTACAGTGCCACATGATTGTGTTTCATTTCCTATACAAAAAATATTCAAACTGTGTTAATTTTTCTAGTTTTCTGTAGCACCAAAATAACCACCAGGGAACAGAAGTAGGAGCAGATAATTAGGCTAAGATGAGATATTTGAGAGAGAAAAAATGATCTCCTGGATAACTGGGAATAGAAGACTGACTCTGTATGTGTATGGAAGGAAGCAGCAGTAACACTATACATACTAGGAGGTCTGCAAATTTAGCAAAACAAATCCTTGGAACAAGTTAAAAACAACCTGTGTGTTTTGAATTAGTTCTTTAGGAATGAGGATGTAAATGGAGAAAGAAGGCAGTAACATTCTGCGCTGAAGCTTAACAAACTCAGTGGATTTTATTTAGCCAGATTGAAAATGTGCTAAATGTCAAAGTCCATTAAGAAATAAGGAAGATTTCAGTAGAGATTTGTAGCTTCTAAAGGCATAGACCTGTGTCAGAGAGGGAAATGAGGTACAAAAGTAGGTGAGGTGTAAGTAGATTATGGAGATTATTTAACTGTTCTGTTCTGAATTACACTTTGGTCTTCTGTCATGGTGGAAATAATTAGAGGAAGCTTCTCTGGGAGGCAAGAGAGGTGGAGTCACTTGAAGGTGTTGATCAATAAAAGAGAATCGACATCTGTGGAGATTGGAGATTAATAGGGATGGGGCTGTGTCTTCATACTGGATTCAGTGTGGACTTTCCCCACTATCTATATATTTCTATAGCTTTGCTTTTACTTGTTCTTTACCTAATGTGAGTTGGCAGGTCATTCACCACAAGATACATCCTTTCTCTTTCTGACTATCATAGCACTACCTGTTTTTTCTGCTTTCTTGTCTGTGAAAGGCTTTTCTGTAGACTAGTGAATATGTAGTGACATAGTGTCTTTGAGAAATGCATATAAAAAAAGTTAAAACTTGTTTTTGGTCAGCAAGCCGTTGCAGAGGCAGGCATGGCCTCTGTCCCGTGGTTCCCTCTCCATTACATGTCCACAGGTAACACATGCACACAGGAGACCAGATGTGCATGCAGGGGAAAACCTGCCCTGTGGTTACTAGTTACACACACGGTCTGTATCAAGCTGTCATCTCCTGTCAGGCTCCTAACCACGCAGGTTTGTGTTGGGATAACTGGCTTGTAATTGATTTTTTATTTCTGCAGAAATGTAGTCATTGTAATCCTTGTAAGAGAAAGTGTTACTATGGCATCCATCTCTAATTGGTGTGAATCTTACAGGCTCTTCAAGCTAGATGTGCAAGTCTTTCAAAAGTGACATCTGAAAGGAGAAAAAAGGCGACAATTATCTTAGTTTTGAAGCTGGAGAAGAACAGCATTTCTTCTAGTTGTTTAATACTTAGGATCTTCACTAGTATAGCTGGTGAGATTTTTCTGTGAGATTTACTGCCTCTGTTCCACTGCTACTTGTGAAATGTCTAATTGTACTGATAATTGGAGCAAACGTGGATGTGAAGCGCTGTCTCCTTTAACCACAGCACTAGCTCAGGTCCCAGTGCCATGGCTGCACTTAGAGGTGCCCCTTTCCCAATGCCCTTGTCCTGTGTAGACAAAAAGGCTTCGCTGGTGAAGGGTGGGGTGGATGCAGCTTGGTATTGCATAAAGGGGCAGAAAATCCATGTTCTGGCTGTTTGAGGTAGTCACAGGAATGGATGGTGCATGCTCCCACTCAGCTCAAGGCAAAGTGGAACAGGTTAATCTCAGCATTTCTAACAGTCTGAACTTTTTCTGGTTGGACTGGCACCCCAGTTATGCTCAAGACAGGCCATAGGAAAAGGTGCTAAACTTTGGACCATCTATTGGTTTAACTGAAAAAATAAATAAATTCTTTAGGTACAGTTAACTGCCACAGCTGTTGTCAGAATCTAGTCCTTAACATTAATATGTAAGGAAAATGAAATTAAATGGGGGAGCTTTTCTGCAATCGGGACATACTTGATGTGACCTTGCCTTGACATCATAATATGATGCACTGTTTCCATTCTCTGTTTGGTATTCTCGGAGTTGGACCAGACTCCATCTAAGCTGTAAAGCATTCTTTATAGAATGCTGCTGACTGCCCACATGGAGGAAACACAGGGTGCTCCCCCACTTCTGCCCCGGTTATCATGTCCTTTTTTCTTTTCAGCTCCACATGATATTCTCCCATATATTTAAACATTTAGGAGCATAATTTCTACTCCTGTGTGTCCTGTTGCAGTCTGGACATGGATGCAGAGCTGACCAGTGTGGGTATAAGGAGCTGCCATGTAAGAATGGGTAGTGTTTGTGCAGATGTAAACACGTGCACAGAGAGGCAGAGCAGAGAAGGTCTGAGTGAGGTTTTGGTGCTAGCAAGGATGCTCAATAGGATTGGCATTGGCAACCAATAACGCTTGTAAAGAACATTTGACATCTTTGTGTTTTTGCTCTTTATGCTTTGCAAATTTCTGCGCCCATGCATTCATCTTGTTGGTCTGTATTGCTCAGTTTTTTGCCTTCTGACAAATCTCTGATATGACAAATCATGGGTGACAGTCTGTGGCATCTTTAAGAAGCAAGCACTATTTGATGGTTCTCACTTGGCAGCCAAAGGACCCTGAATGCTCTGTTGAGGCGTCGTTAGGAGCTGGTGGTGCAAATATTATCCCAGTCAAAATATGTGCAGTGTGTGCAGCAAGAGGAATTGAGTTGCTGTCTGTAGAACTGCTTCTCATCCAGACTGACAGCCCTGGGGTGAGAGATGCGTCCCTCATGATTTTCCATGCCTGTGCATTTCTCCCCTTGAATTTTATACTGCCTTTTAATTTTCTTCAGATTTTGCCCACAGCTTGTTGATTTTTAAGCAAAACCAGCATGCTGTTCTAAAACCCATGCCTTCTGTCATTGTATTTACTTTTCCATTAATTCTTCCGGGAAGCTTTGTCTGCTGTTGGAATGATGCTTTAAATTTTGTGATCTGAACATTCCGTTCATGCTGGAGTTTTGAGTTGCTCAGGTGTCAGGTATGATCCCAAATTCAACTTTCTCATGTCCCTGCACTTCAGCTGCAGGGGCCTTGGCGCTGCTTAGGAGATGGTGGTGCTGCTGCTCTTTGGACTAGTCCAGAGGGACTTGTTCAGAAGCTTTTCATGTCAACTTTACTACTGGAAGGAGGTTTATGCAAAGTTGAGCTTGTGTTTTATTTTTGATCTTTTATTGACAGAACAGATTGCTGTTGACACAACTCATCATATGCTTAGCAATAGTGAGCTGTGCAGAGCTGTGGAGGATGTTTAAAAACAACAGCTTTGCAAAAGGCTCCTTACTGAGAGAAAAGCAAAAGGCTTCTTAATAAAAGAAAAGTTAATGTCTTACTCAACTAAAGCAAACATTTATATGTGAGGAAAAATGGCCAGATCCATTTTACAATGATATTAAAAAGGCATTAGAGTGTCAGTAAAATAAACAAGGAAGAGTAGCAATGTATTCAGCAATCAGAAACGCAGCTGAAGCCTTCCAAACTTCATAAGATGAAAATAATATGTGTAACAAGGATTGCCATTCTGGTTTGAATGATCAATTTATTCAGTCTCTCTTCATTACGAGGGTGATGTTGCTTAAATGTCATGCATCAATCTTTTTTTTTTTTCCCTTCTGGATTTGACCAATACATATGTAGTTTTATATATGTCATGTTTTCATTAGTCAGTGTGTGATTTCATCCCTTATCTCCCAGTAAAACTCATGGAGAGCCATATCTCTCAGGTTAGAAAGCTGAAATCTGGGTGAAAGTTTCAGGGGTCTCATAACACATGCAGTGTTTGCTTGCTTGTGTATCCTGATGTTTGAAAACAAAGCACTTAAATAGGTTTTCTCTGTCACAGAACTGATTAAGTTAGAGGTTTTTGTTCCCAGATCTTTTACTTTGCTTCTTTAACACTAGCACATTTAATTATTAGCTCATAGATTGCATCTAAGGCAGAAAAACATATTATATAACTGGAACTCACCGGTTGCAATAGACTTGCCTTTTTCAAGAAGATGTGGTTAAAAATGTGCTTGAAAGGGAAGTCCTGACTAATAATGACCAATTTATGTATTTTAGAAGTAAGTAGATCAAGGCTAGTTGTCTTGGAAGAGTTTTAACACATGAGCTGTTTCTGTTTTGGACCAAATGTGTGATTTCCACACAGATAGTTAGTTATTTTTTCACTGGGGACAAAAAAAATCAAAAAAGGCATGATCATATTAATTGCTGTGCAGAGTCTGGCAAATCTGTTGTTACTGGCTATGAAGAAAATAGTTTCCAAAATGATTAGCATTACAATTCCAGTGATGTTAACAACTTCTTTACACAGACTTTAAGGTCATATTAAAGTTAATAATTTTTAACGTGACTCCTGAAGTCATGCTCTAAGACATCTAAATGTCTAGAACTGTTAGGGGGGAAAGACCCTTTCAGTTCATAGAAGAGCACTCTCTACAGTTATATATGTGAGCACAAGCAATCATGGGCTTGGTTTCTTGTGGCTTTTTGGTCTTCTTAGTTCAACCACAAATAGCTGTTCACAATGACTCCTACACACAACTGCCACATTAGATGTTCAGTTCTCTCTCCAGGAGTTTCTCACTCTTGAGAGAGTGCTGGTCCAGCTCCCAGCCCATGGGGCTGTGTGTCCTGCAGGTCTGCTCAGGGCCTTGGCAGCTCAGCCCGCTGCTCTGTCTCATAACTGTGCTTGGCCAGTGAGTGTAGAAGGCATCAGATGAGCTGAGAGACTGCATGACTGCCTTAGCTCTGCCTCGTTAGAAAAGCTCAGCATCATCCTTCACTAATGCTGACACCACCAGCTGTGCACAGCACAGTGTGTGAAGGGGAGGCTGTGCAGATCTGCGTTCACAGGGACCACCAGCATCCATCCTGGGCCGGCTAACATGGAGTGCAGTCAAACAAGCTCTTTGGAAGGGATGAGCTCCCATTCGCAAATTGATATTTCGTTAAGACTTCCATGAGCATTTAATTAATCCCCACACACCAAGGAAAAACTACTGTTTTGGGGGGATACCCAGACATTTTAATTTTATGTACCTGTAGAAGGGAAATCAGGTAATTTATGAGAGGCTTCTGCATCAAGCACCAAACCACTTCCATGGTTGTAAAGTGACTGGTTTGTGTTTGTCTATAACACATGCTGGTAGAAAAGTCAGCATTTGTGGGTGTGAATATTTCTTAAATCATAAGAACTTTCATTAGATCATAGCATTATTAGGAGAGACTTCTTTTGTTTATATATGATATTTTTCATCTCTTTTAAATAAGTGGCACAAATCAGGCATTATCTGAAATTTCTCATCCCCTTCACAGGCAGCTGCTGCTTCTTCCTCTCTTGGGACAGCTAAACTTTGCTTTTCTCCTATAAAATACAGAAGGGCATTCCTCACTGAAGGAGGTGAAAGAGGACCTGGGCCATGGGCTTAGCAGTCCCAAAGGAAGAAACCCCCATTCCTGGAGAGAAGCTTCTCCATGTCTTGTGGCTCACCAGCCAAATGCTCTGCCTGCCCCCAGGCCATAGCAGTGAATGTGCCACTCTAGGAACTAGAGTGTCAGTAGTGCTGTTGATAGACATGGGTGAATAATTTCTTTATGTAGAGGACAGCTCTTCTTGATTTGAAACATATGAGCTGCTTCTTCATTCACATCTGCCTGGCGATATAGACGTGAGCCCAACAGGAATCCTATCCAAACCCGGATACAATAGATCCAGATAAAAGTCCTCCCTGAGAAGGTCCTTGAATCCCAGTGCTTCATTCCTCCAGTACAACAAGTAGCAATTCTCTCTTTTGTATTTTCTGAGTGTAAGCTCCTTAAGACAGATGCTGTCATCTGTCATATGCATTTAAAGTACTTCATGTGCTCAATCCAGCCCATGCTCAGCAGGCCCTTGATATCATTTGGAGAATCTAAGTATAATTGCCTTATTATTACATCTTATGGAGAAAATAGTACATGATTAGGCTATTAAAAGGTTGTGTACTGAGTAACAGGATGAAGATTGCACTGACAATTCAGGTTTTTCCTGTCTCTTGAGGGCTCAGATTTCCAAAGTCTAGTAAAGCAGAAATTATTGTATGAATTTGTGTAGACTGCCATGCCATCTGTATTTGAGGCTGTGTTGGAGACACAGTTAATCTCTCTGAGAACCAAGACAGTGGAAAGCAGCATCACAATGCAATTACTTGCTATGTGTACCTGACAGCAGAGAGGTGTTAATGAGCTGCTTTGCTACCTGCTGAACAGCAAAGCCATGTTGAGGCCAAAATGCAAAGATGTGATGAACCCTTCTGGTCTGTAATGCTACCAGCCAGACAAGGTTGTTCTGCCTCCCCTCTTCTTAGCACCTGATTTAAATTTCTTATGTTTCTTAATTCTGTAATTAGATCATCATGTTACTTATTGTCAGCCTTCATCCTTGGTCATACTTTGAATTTTAAGATCAAAAATCTCATTTTCCCTTATGGAAGTGCCAGAGCTTTTCATATGAAACTCTAGTTTTCCTTCTCTTTTTTCTTTTTCGTTCTTTCTTTTTTTTTTTT
>VYZP01051389.1:2831-95402 GCA_013400635.1 Hypocryptadius cinnamomeus | reverse complement strand
TTTTTTTTTTTTTTTTTTTTTTTTTTTTTTTTTTTTTTTTTTTTTCCCTTTTCTGTAACCTCAGCCTTGGAAATAGCTGAATCCCTTGAGCTAAAACTTCCCAAAAAAGATCCTATTAGTCAGACAGCTAACATCAGGAATGTTTAGCCTGAATTGTTCAAAGTTATCCTGAAGCAGAGTATTACAATGGAAAATGTTAAGTAGCTTCCTCATAAGTGTGGCTACTTGTGCTGCCAGTAATATCCTTGGCCTTGTAGAGAATGTTCTTGTGCTAGCTAAATTAAATTAGCTAGGAAATTTGCTCATTCTTTAATGTCTATCAGATTTGAGACTTCTAGGCTTAAGCCTGCTGCCACTAAAGCTGATGGTGAAATTATTGGATTCTATGTGAACGTGGACTTTTCAGGGGTGATGTGAAAGTGTTGTACTGTTAAAATCTGTGAGTATTAAGAATACAAGAATATAGGCATTACAGAGCAAAACTATAGAGAATAGCTTTCAGACCAGACTTAAGTGTGAACAAGAATGTGTATGACAATTCAGTCAGTTTTAACGTTAGCTTGTAAAAATCTCTAAGTATATTAAGAACATAAGACTCCCTATGGCTTCTGGTAAAATTACATTTTTAATATTGTACTAAAAAAAAGTGTGATGAAGGGTTCAATTCAATTTTTCTGAATGCTTCATATATCTGAAGAATTACAGCTCTTGGGAGAGCATAATATAATATCTAAAGTCATATTGGTATTTAATGTTTTGTCATTGTAGTTCTGCTTTCAGCCTCTGCACCTTATTCCATTACCCTCAGATATGCTGTGGAATTATTCAGATTTAAATAGCTTTTACCTCTCTCTGGCAAGAAAGCAATTTTGAGTGTATTATCTGCATTGTTTTTTTAAAGAAACTGATAGTATAAACTGCTGCCCTTTTCAACTGGAGATGGCTGCCTGGTGGCACTATTTAATAGCAGGTAAACAAGGAGGGTCTCAGCTGGCATATTGTCACTGGGGTGTATAATATGTGTTCTGCTCCTGAGAACAGTTGAGACATTTGCAGATTTAGAATACTGAGCCAATTGTCCTGTATTTTGTATGTGTTAGGCAATTTTTTTTGTCCCCATGAAAATCTAGAATATCTTCGATGCTGTCTGATGTTGATTTTGAATCCTCAGAGGCTTTTTTTTTCAGAGCTAAATACCTGCTGTGCCAGGGCACGGGCCAGCCCAGAGCTGTCTTTGGGAGCAGGTAGTTCAGAGGGATGGATCATTGCCTGAGGTAAATCACCTCGCTGGGCTGTGGTACCCCAGCTGGAGTCCTTTCTGGGTGCTGGGCACAGCTCAGCTGGGAGCCTCAGGGACAGCTGTGTCTGTGAGCTGAGCCACGCTGCCCATGCAGAGTGCCACGGAATCGAGAGGGAGGGAGGTTTCAGGAATTCCTCTGTGCCAACACCTCCCCAGTTTGAAAGCAAGAGTTGATGGTGACTGAAGCCAGCACTTTTACTGACCATTCATGGAGAGCAGAAGCCTGTTCCTGGCAGAGGAGATCTAAAATGTCCAGGGGCAGGAGTAGCATCCAACCCATTCATATGCACCATACAGAGAATTCACAGTAAGTGCTCATACTTGAGCACCTTGCAAAGTGATCAGCTCAGCTACAAACGAGCTGCTCTCTTTCGGATCACTCTGCTGAGCTAAATGGGAGAACTTCTTTGAAGCTTGTTCATGGCTGATTTTAATAGCAGCAGTCTCATCTTGTTGTATGGGGCTTTAATTGTGCACATCCCATTAGTGCTAATGGAGTTACGCACCTGAAGTCCTGCGCATGAAGATGGGACTATAAATCCAGGGTTGCAACCTCATTAAAGTTGTTTATTTCACATGTAATAGCCCTTTTGCCACCAGGATACCTTAATTCATTGCTTTATTTGTCCCTTTGAATGAAGTCTTCTCATCTCAAGATCATAACTACTTCTGTGCCATGCCCTTAGATGACCAATCACAATTTTCTCCATCTCTATTGCTCAGCATGGCAAAAAAAAGCCCAGACCCCCCTCCTGTGAGACCCTGATACAGAGAATTTATTTTTAAAAATCTTTTAGGCCTCACCAATTCCTGTATTGTTTTTCATTATGAGTGCTGGGAGGTGCTGCTAGGCCATGCCATCTCTCAGTGCAGTTTCCCATTGCTTTTGGTGGTAAAGCTCTACTCAATACTTCCCTGCAGGTGGGGAGGGCCGGGCACAGTGAAAGCAGGGGCAGCAGTGCTGGGCTTGTGCTGGAGTAGAGGTGTGTGTGCATCAGGGAGTGAGATGCTCTGGCAGCTGTGCCTGGGGTAAAGGCAGGGGAAAAAGAGAAGGTGGGAAGGCCAGGAGAACTGGGGTTTGCAGAGCTGAAGAGGGCTAACTTTAGTGAAGAACAAGTGTCAACAACTAGTGGGATAAAAAGATGGATTTCCCCAAGTGACAAAAGCAGGCTCAGGTGTGACCATTTACAAAAACATGGTTTGTGAGCAGATGGAGTTTGCTGTTGGCAGCCTGTGTGGACTTCTGGGCAGAGATGTTTGCTCTACTCCAACAGGAGGAGACACTTCCGGCAAGCAGGTACCTTGGTCTTCTGCTTTCTTGTGGTCTTTTCAACCCGAATCCTGTTCATCACTGAAGGGTGATACATGCAGAAATAGCAGGGTCTTTTCTGATTCATCACAAATTGTGGATAGCAGAAAAAAAAAAAAAGTTTTTATGTTTAATAGCCTTTGCTTTGAACTTCTAAATCTTTTTTTGCAAGAATGATTTTATTCACACTGGTCATGAAAATCTTTGTCATCTCCAGGCCAAGATTCTCTCTAGTAACTCACCAGCTGAGTGCCCATCACAGGTTGCCCTAGCATGACTGGTTTGCCAAAGACATTAATTGAAGTCTGAACTCTCCAAAGGGGGTACAACAAGAGTAACAGCTACTAAGAATATGTGTCATTTCTGATATGGAAGGGTTGAAAAACCTGCTTTAGGTCCATGTTTCTTGGTTTGGATTTGTATGAGTGTTGTGGTTTTGGCAGGAGGACACTGAGGTTACAGGGAGGCCTGGGGGAAGTGAGTGCCTGTTCTTTGTCCAGCCTGGCATGTCAGAGGGCAGTGGATCTGGGGGCAGCTTTAAAACAGGGTGTGTTTCAAAAACACAGGTAGGAAGGTGATCACTAAGAGGGTAAGCAAAGGGGGGATCATTTTGGAATGTCTTGGTGGGGGAGAGGAAAGGGAAGGAATCAGGAAGACACAGAGCTATTTATCTGCCCTAACAAATCAACTTGAGGAAATGCCCATGTGTGAGGGAGACATTAAGGGCAGATGCAAAGGTGGGTTTTCATATTACTGAGTGGGAAGATTTCTGCCTGGAGGCAGCTCAAACTAGGTATAAATATTAACATAAGCAGACTGAAGCCAGTGATGAGCAATCTTCTGCAAGTAGTGAGACTGTGCTGGTGACCTGGGAAGAGAGAGTAGGTGTCTGTGTAGGGCAATGCTAAGTGAAAATGGTCTTGGTGGAACAGGAAACTTTTTTCTCAGGTATTAGTTCACAGATGACACTTTATTCTGAAGAACTGGAATGTGACCTCACCACTTATGTCTGCAAATCAGAGCCTTCACCAAGGCTCCCAAACCCATCATATCCCTCAACACCATCTTGCTGTTGTCCAGTGACTACCATTTCTGTTTGTGTGTGAGTCTCTTTCAGAATAAGCTTTACTGGCATTGCAGAACTTCCCCTTCACTGCTGCACACTGTTTGCAATACTCAGCTCACTGAGTCAATTTGCAAGTGTAGTTATCCTGGTTTGAAACATCTCATTTGGAGATGGATCCAGACAAGACAGCAGCAGTATTGAACTCCATGTCGTGACTCAAAACAATGGCCAAAATGGAACTCCTTTACACATTTATTTCCATTTCCATTTTATTTTCTTACTTATTTAAGTGAATAATTAGGATAGAAGTTGCTCCCAAGTATGTGCTTCACCCAAGGTTTCATGGTACCCTGGGCAACTGAATCCCCCTTCGAGATGTTTCAGATTAAAACTTAAATTTCAGGTGTGCTGAATGCTTCTGTCTGCTCCACTGTGATAAAGGCATGCTTGCCCTTGGCACACTTTCAGGCTACAGCATTGCAAACATGGCCAGTATCCAGGCACAGCTTTCCCTCTCCCCATCCATAACTGAGACCATAATTTCCCCTCTGTCCCTTGGTGCCCTGCTGGCAAGGCGAGCAGCTATGCCAGCAGTGCAGTCATTCAATTTGTGCAAGCCTAGGGAGACCATGAGGACCCTTCAGTCAAGGACTCTTCAGTGAAACTGCTGGCTCTACCCCTTTTGTGATAATCACAGACATTTATCTATTAAAAGAAACAAATTCAGACACTATCAGTTTGTACCAACGTTTTGTTCTTCCGCTCAGATCTGGTTTTTTGTTCCAGAAGCTGGGCAGGTTTTTGTAAAATTTAAGAGGTCTTATTTGTGACCAAATCAGCACAATGTAGTAGTTACAGTAAAAATGGGGCCATTTTATTTTAACATCTGACTGTGAATCGTGTTTGACATTGGCAGGGAACAAATAAAGGCATTCTGTTGTTTCCCTGTGAAATGAAGGGGATTTTGTTGGGGTTTTTTTGGGGGGAGGGGTGTTTCTTGCTCTTTGATTAGAGTTGTTTTTCGTCATCTAGGTCTGTAGTGTGCTATGCTGAAAGTGCACCCCATGGTTCCTCATGAAACTCTCCTGATTGTGGGTTGGTAGGATAAATATTTAGCAATCAGCTTGGCAGGGGAAGCCCTGCTGGGAGCCACCACCCAGGAAGCATCCCACTGCCTACTTCCAGAGCAGATCCAGCAATACCACTGAGATCCTGGCTGCCATGCCACCTGCATTGCTGGCCTGCACAAGCCCTTTGATGAGACCACACAAGCTGGCTTTGGTCTAGAGGCTACCACCTGCCAAGGGCTCTTGTGTATCGCTTGCCCCCAGAGTGGTTCCTCTCAGCTGTCTTCTGCTGCCTGTGTTGGACCTGGTCTTCTGGTGCCTCTCTGTGAAGTGTGTGATGCCCAGGGGACCAGATGAAGGCACCTACTTTTGGATGGGATGGTTGTGCCCTGAGCTCTGCCGACTGCACAGGAGGCACAGGGCTACCTGCTCAGGTGCATGCAGACTGTCAGTCAAGTGCACATCCCCCTGGTACCTCCTCTGAGATCACACTGGAGTTGAGGGTCCCACCTTGTTTTTCCCAGCTCATCCAATATCTTTTATACATAGATGAGATCCGTCTCTTCATGCTGGGCATGTGATACTCTGAAAACCCTGAATTTACACCTGTAAATGGGAATAAAGCAAGTCTGCATGCAAGGAGTGCTCTTGCTGTGCTGTGCCACCCTCCCCTGTGTCTGCCAGCAGGTGTGTGTGTGCTCCCATGTGCTCTGAAAGTGGAGTGAGTCCCCACTGATGATCAAACTCCGAAATCCAGATCGTGTCCATCTTAGTGAGACAATCGTGTTGGTTACATGAAGTGTATCGTGCCTTTGTCGATATTTTTAATAGCTACAAATATTTTCTATCAAGTTTTATTAAGTGAGACCCACATACTTCTCCCAGCTGTGGCTGCGGTCTGTTCCTACATAGCTGTTCACCCCGCCCTTGCTCAGCAACACTTCACAGTCATGCTGTGGTGCAGATGAAGAATTTGGGTTTGAAGCTGGCAATCTGATTCCCATTAAAGCTGTATGGAAATTTGCCACACACCTGCCTATGAAGCTGGAATAAATAATTCAGTGCTGTACAGTGATATCTAATAGCAAGCAGATAACTTGAAAAGCCTTGTACTTGATTCAGCTCCTCTGTGCTCTCATCCTCTGTCCTTTCATGGCAAAAGAAGGAGAAAAAGCCCAAGATGGACATGGAGAGGCTAAAAAGGGCTGTGAAAGGACCTTCTGAGATGGACAGGGAGAGGCTAGAAAGGGCTGTGAAAGGACCTTCTGAGCATGAGCTTTTAGCCCTTCTGAAGGAAGGGAAGGGACTGACATCTGGTACAGCTGAGGAATGCAGCGAGGAGAGCAAACTGTGAGACCCACTGACGCTCGCTGGGGAGAGAGGCACCAGCGGGACCGCGGCCGAGTTAATTGCTACAAGTTAATAACCATACAAGGCAAAAAGAAGAGCAGGAAAATCTTTGTGTCTGACTCCCATTTTCAGAAATACCTTCGCACTTTAGGAGCAAGTGTCATAAATAGAATTTAGACTCTTCATTGCATGCATTACTTTTGCAAGGAAGGCCACCTTTGTTAGATTCAGAATCACAGAATATTCTGGGTTGGAAGGGACCCAATAGGATCACCACACAAATCTATTAACCAGTAACTGTGGGAGACACTCTTACTCCAAGCATGACTGATTTGTCCTCACTAGATGCAGCTACATAAAGTTGTGTTGAAAGCTGGCATGAAGGAACTGTGGGCAGAAACTTCCATGTTTAGGTCCTGTGCTGTTTGCAAATTGGTTGATCATATTGGTTCCCTAGTGCTTTCTCACCTTTTTTGCTATCTTTTCTGCATGCCTATGGACACCTGGTGATTAGTATCTGCAGTAAGAGCAAATGTCATCAAATCTAGCTGTTGTTTCATTTTATATTTTGTGGCTCTAGCAGTCTTGGCATCTCACATCAGAAATGAAGTCATAGTGTTTTCCTTAAGGAGTTCACAAGCTATATTTGAGAATATAATCTTAACAAATATTGGTGTGCATTTAAAGAAACCTTGATTTGCATAGAACAGTGTTAGAATTTTTTTTCTGCAACATCTTTTAATTACCATTCTTTCTTATTATTGAAATCTAAGTGATTCGTGCCTCCAGGCTGCTGGTGATCTGTAAGTTACATTGGAGACAATATATCTAATTCAGCAAGAATGATGCGCTGACTCCAAGACACAGAGCAGCCTGTTAAAAGATATAATCTAATCTAAATGCTAAATATGAATAGATTAAGGATGTAGTCACTTTCAGAATTGCAGTTTGTGACTGGGCTCATGGGCTTTAATGACAACTCCCTCCCTGTTGTCAAACCTCCATCTGCACCTGAAGCACAGCAGAATTTCATCTGTTATCATCACGAAAACCTAAACCTTATCAACTGCATACTGACACCTGTTAATCTTCTGCAACCTGTTTACACACAGACTTGCCTTTGCAGGCGTGGTCTTGAAAAGGGGGGGGGGCAAAAATTACCTTATGGATGACACCAGATAAGTCAGCCCAAGCTGGACGGCTGCCTCACTGCAGACCTGCTTCCCCACTCCGGTGGCTGTGGGCTCTGTCCCTACCATGCTGCCCCAGGTGAGGTGGGACTGGGGGAGAAAGAATAACCTGCATCTCCAACACAGTCCTGCTGTCACAGCAAGCAGGAGGGCAGCTGTGTTGCAGATAGGAAGAAGGTTTGCTGTACAACAAGGTGTCATTCCCTTAGTGTTGCTTCCTAGCGCTGTAAACTCCCTGGGCCAATGCAAATAATATATGTGAGTTAAACAGAAGTGGTTTCTACTATTACATAGTTATTGTAACTATTTTCAAGTTGTATGTCAAAGAGATTTTTCAGGCATGTCTGTGCTCAGAAGGAAACTGTAGGTAGATCTGTGTGCTCAATTTCAGCATTAATCTTGGGACAAGTAGGTAACAAGTAGTCTCTCAATGACATTACAGTATATTGTGTTTACGATGTCAGACTAAGGCCATTCTGATTTTTTGACTTCTATAAAACACCCCATATACTGTACTAGGAAATAGTCACTTTTTACATACGATGTGCCAGGTTGGTATGGTTAGACAGTTTTGGTACATTTCCAAAGAAACTAGACTTCTGGGATTTTTTATTTCATTCCACCCAATGCAATCTGATCTACTGCTGGTCCCATGTGAAGCCAGTTTATGTACCTTTGGCCACACAACTCCACATGATTACTTGCTGACTTTCTTGGCTCTTAGAAAAATTGTCAGGCAATTTTTTGATGTTAGCTCCCAACAAGAGAAACAGGGTGCTTGCTGATAATTCTTTAAATACAGGGTAATTAAAAAAAATAAAATCCCTGAACTACATTTTTCTTAAATTTGGGCAGTTATAGGATGCTGGTTTCTTTACTGGGGAGAAACAATGTTCTTTTACTCCTAGTTGGAGACTGGAACAGACTTTGCAACACAGAAATCTGCTTTACTAATAAAATCTATCAATCAGCTAAACATGCAATAATTCCTCCAGGGTCGTGCAAATTGCTCACTGGAAAACTGCAGAGTCTGTCATACCTGGAAATATTTCTAGATGTTATTATTTTGCAAGCTTTGGTGCTTTTCAGGATGGCAAATTTAGGAATAATGGGATCCTTTCACCTTTTATTTAGCTAGTGGCTGAGCTGCATCTCTCAGTTGTAGCTATGGTTTAACTCCATTGCCCTGTAGGCTCTTCAGGATCAGGCATTTCTTGTCGCGCTCCTGGGATGGGGTGATCATGGGTGGGGTGGTTCTGCAAGGGCAGATGGAACAACATCACTGCTGGAGTGGTAACCCTGCCCACCCAGCACCTCAGCACAGTGGGTCCAGTCCTGCCCCATAACAGAGGGTTGGGACCATGGGGTGGGGACCCGGGTAAGACTTCTGAGTGAATTTGAGAGGCATATTTTGCATGTTACTGGCCGGGGAACATTCTGCTGGTAGTTTCTGTGTGAGGGAGGAACAGTGGGGAGGAGGTGGCACATTCCTGATTCGGTGGGAGAAGACTCAGGCCTTGGGAGCCCAAGTCAGAGCTCTGCCCTATTTCACAGAATTTAAATGAGCATTTCTCAATCTTTTAAAATCAAAGGACCTACAAGGTTTTTTGATGTGAGCACCAGCAGCCAGGGAGTGAGCGGTGCCTGTAGGCAGGCACTGACATAAATGCCTGCCAACTGCGTGGGATGCTGTGTGTGTGTTTTGGTTTAGTTTCTTAATTATTTTTCTGCAATCAGTTCCCGGACCACCTTCTGGTGCCTTTTGGATCGTGGATTGCCCATGGGCCCCACTGAGCAATGCTGAGCTGGATGACTATTTGGAACTTGGCTGCACCAGAGGCACTGTGGATGAAGGATTTATGTGCTGTTACATATATTCCCTGAAATAATCACTTCTGTTTGAAGCACTTTGATATTGATAAGTGGCTGAGGTAGAATTTGTGTTCCTATCTAGTCCTACATGCCTTGTTTTGCAATTATCCACCTTCACTGGTTTTCTTATATAGACATTAATTTAGCAATTATTTACAATGATCTACATAAATTCAGACGTTGCATCCAAGGGTTTAATCCAACGTGTGCGTTTCAGGTGAAACATTAGAAACCTTTCAGCATCTGTAATAATTTTTCTGTATTAAATGTAGGAATTTTTAATTTAACATTAAAAAAATACACTTCAGTTGTATGGGCCAGCTTCAAAGTGGCTGCAGGCAGGAAATTGAAAGTTGGATGCTCTCTTCTAGCCCAGTAGAAGAAAAAGTTTCACAGGAGCTGGACTTCAAGCCCAGCTCAGTGTGGTCTTGGTTGCTGAGCTTGCTGCTTCAGAGGGAACCCAAGCTCCTTCCTAGGGATGAATGAAACTGTCAGGAGACTGGTCAGCATGACTTTGCCCTGCAGAGGACTGTGTGCTGCTGCCCTGCAGCCCAGCAGTGGGGTCTTGCTAGGGATGTTTGTTTTCTATTGTGTCAAATCAATGACAGCCCATGGACACTGGGGTCAGTAGTTAGTTGGTGGTCGCAGATTAAACTCAAAATCCCAACCTGCCCTGAGGAGGAGTTGACAGATGCACTGGGTGTCTGACAGGAGAGTGCAGGGCTGGGGCACAGCATGGGAAGTGACTGACTGACATCACTTCATTACCCTCCCTTAATTCCTGTAATCAAGGTCTTGGGCAAATGCTAAGAAAAAGCTGCTTTTCCTCAAAAAATGTCACGTGCCAATATTCAACGCACAGCTCGTGGCTTCAGGCTGACCTGCTGGTCCTGTAGCAGTGACAGATTCCCACTTCCTGCATCCACCTGCACAGTTCCCAGGGCAGCAGGGCTGAAGGTACCCACCTAGGAAAGGTGAGTGATGATATGATTATGATAAAGAAAAGGTAAATCAATCACTGTGTGTTAAAAGGGTAATTAGTGAGCAGGTTACCACTTAGTAGCAGGGCTTTTGATCTGTTTGGTCAGGCCAGTTTTTTCAGGAGTGGCTGATGGTCTGTAGTACTTGATCTCTCCAGTACATACATCCTGTTCTGTGGGCAACTGGCTGAGTGATAAATCTGGCTGTGCTGCAGTAGAGCTTAACCCTGCTCATGAACAGCCACTGTAAAAAACATTTGGGGCATGTGCTGCATTTTAAACATTGATGTCATGGCTGCTTTTGTTGCTGTTTCAAAACACTGGAAGAGACAAGGCAACAGGATTATATAGTTTGCCAGCTCTCTTTTTCTTGTTCCTAATCTTAAAGTGATTTTTCTTTTCAGTCATAAATAGCATTCTTTTCATTTTCTTTTAATTTTGCTGCCGCTTTGGTTGTCAGATCTGGTTTATATACTCAGTGTACACACACATTCCTTGAAATAGAGGGATCCTGCTGTTTTGCCTCAGGCACTTTGCAGCCCATTCCTCATAATAGCAACAGCAAATCTACTCAAAGAGCAAATCTTTTTGCCCTGCCAAGTGCATGACTTGTAGCAGAGTTGGTGGCGACAGCATTGGACCTCTGTACACTCCTCAGAGAGGAGACCTCTGTACCTTACCTGTCCCATAGCTAAGGAAAACTAAATTGTCCCTCACAGATGAGCAATTGGGGTTTTTTTGTCACAGGAGCAGATGAGAGGGGAACCCTCCTCACCTGCCCTGTAGGAATGTGTTCTTTCCTGTAGTCGATTGAAAAAAATGGTGATGTAACAATTTTCTTGTGTGGCTGTTGATGTTGATATTTTCTTTAAGTATCATTTTCTGTGAGCCAAGAAGAATCTTGGGTTTCTTTTCGTGTTAGAAGAAGGAAATTTTCTAAGTAATGCTTTAAGTTTATTGAAGAAAACTTGAGAGTTTTTCCGCTTCAAAAATGAAAACCCAAAAGGTGAACAAGAAGAAACCCACAAACAAGCAAGCCAACCAACTAACCAACCCAACAAATAAAGACCTAACCCAGCTTCTGGTGGGGGATGGCAGTGGTGTGGGCGTCTGTCTGTTGGCCTGATGATGTTGTCAATAACTCCCTCTGTTCGTCCTCCTCCCCCTTGTCTTCTAATTTTGTGAATGATATTTTTATAACTGCTTCTTCTTGGGTGTGTTTGGTGTTGGTCTAGGGGAGACACCAGGAGAAACACCATCACCTGATTTGCTCTGGCCTTGGCTGTGTTTTCTCTTGCAGGTTTCTTGCTTGCTGGCTGTGCTGCTGCCTCCCTGATTGCCTCTGTTCTGGGTCAGTGGGTTCAGCAGCCTGGGAGGGCATCAGGTCCTTTAAGGCTGATCTGCTTGGTCAGGACTCTTTTACAAATGTGTGTTACATTGATCTAATTGTCCTCTGCCCTGACAGAGCTGACAGCCTGCAGACCTCCCAGGATGTGCCCTTCCCTGCTTTGTGACTCTCCCTCCATCGTTTTCCATATCATGTCAATCATTTTCACTGACAGAAGAGCTTCAGATGGAGCTGGGAATGGAGACACTGTGGCTTTTTTGTGAGGATCTGATATTGTTATTTACTTTTCCCATGGTTCTTCTATTAATGACCATTGCAGCTCAAGCTTTATTTTAATCTGACATTAAACAATTCATTTAAGAGTTATGGATGCTTAATTTCGAGCTTTGCCTGAAAATACCCACAAGATTTATATTTCAAATTTGCCAAAACCAGTAGCCCCATGGAGGGGAAGCTGCTGTAGCTCCACAGCCTCGGGCCCAGCCAGCAGTGGCACTGAGCACGTGCTCCCAGTAGGCACCTGAGTGCACACACATACCTGTGTGCACAGCCTGAGAGCAACACGGAGTAAAGCAGATAGAATTACACAAACACAGCACAATGACCTAATCCTGTCCTCTTGTCAGCCCTGTCCTGTGCAGGACCCCAGAGATTTGCCCTGGTGGACTCATGGTCCTGGGTCTTTCCTAGCCCCTGGGGCTGATGCTCTCCTGAGACAGCCTTGGAGGAGCTGGGACAGGGTTTCTTGTCTCTGACTGAGGCGCCACTGGTGTCTCTGTGCTCTGTGTGGGCGTGTGCCTTTCATCATAGAACTGAACAGGTTATTTCTGGAAATAGAAATGGTACAGAAACACTAGAGATTACTCAAGACTTAGGCATGTCCAGAAATGCCTGAGTGACTTAGCAGCCTTGTATCGTTCTTTGGTACTTAAAAACATTAAAACTCATCAAAAAAAATGGTTGCTGTTTGTGGTCCCAAGTTGCTTTTGAATTTACTCCTGTTTTGACTAGTATTGCACAAGGCATAGATTTTGTACTATGAGAACTGCTCCCAACATAACAATTTATGGTGAAACTGCAGCATATATTTTAGAAAGATAGAGACTGATTCAGGACTGGGTAAATAATGAAAAATGCATCACACCATTTAGCAACTTGTACAAATGGCAACTTTGATCTAACAGACAGTGTTTTGTCAAAATCCACTGTCTAAAACCTAATTGAAATGTTGTGCTGATTGACAGAGTGTAGTCAACAACATTCAGTGTAGAAGAGGATATTTTCTTCCCTGTGTGCTTGTTAGATTAAAGAGCTCTCAAGGATCAGAAGAAGTGTCTCTGTCTAAGGAACAGAGGCATCTGTGAATGGTAGGGTTGTAATTTCCTACCCGCCTCCAGTTGCACTCTCTTGTGATCCATCTGTCTATGAAGCTATCAGGTATTGTGTTTTATAATTACTGCTTGTTAAAAATATCATCCTCATTGTAAGTTTAAAAAAGGAAATCTCAACAGACCCTCAAAAAATGAAAGCAAAGCTACTTCTAGGAAAAAACCCAACAACTTTTAATGAGAAATAGATTAAAAGTGGGAACACCTTACACAAGGATTTGATTTAAAAAACCCCAAACAAGCCACAGAGAGCATTTCAATGATAAAAGAAATGTACGTGCTTATGAAAATGTTTCATGTCAAGAATGCGTGCAAGAGTGTTTAGCTGAGATGTCTCGGCATAATTGCAGGATCACACCAAGAAGTGTCCTTTGCCTGTTCAGGTGCAAGACTGAACTCAGAGTTTGACCTTCAAGGTAACAGCTGTGTTCAACTCCCTTCATCTGGGAACAAAGTGGTGCATCAAATTGACAGGAAAGATGGATGTACTTGTTAATGGGATCTGGGTCTCCTTAATAAGTGCCTGATTTCCCTGTAGAGCTGATTTTAGTCAGGAAGAGCAGGTGCCTCACAGCTCTGGTTTTCCCTTCAGCCAGATGAGAGGGGACACTGCTTGTCCCCTTCCAACACACCCAGATTTGCTTCCCACAGAAAGAAAAGACTGTGGCTGAGTTACATGTCTGGACCCAGGACTGGGAAGCTCTTTCTAGGCCCTTGTTAAGGATACAGCCAGGACTGACATTTTGGAAGTCTCTGGAGGCATGTCATTTCCACGATGAATATATTAGGAATTAGAAGGGCCATTGTATTAAGCATTAGAGGAGCCTTAATTAGGTGGATTGATCCTACCTGGACCAATTATTGCCTCAGCGACACTGAACTGGTAAAGCAAGAAAGAGCATTATCAGGTAGAGGCGCTGAAAACTCATGCATAATCCTAGTGACTGTGATGGCAAGGCTCAGGGTGTCTCTGATTTAACAAGAGAATTTACTCTCTATTGATTAATACAGATTCCATTCCTTATCCTTGTTGTGGTATCACCATTTGCTTCTACGGAAAACAAGATGTCCCCAGCTCAGCTGAACTACGTGTCTGAGAAAAGAGACTCAGCTGGTACTGTCTACTCTTTCCTTTTTATTCCTAGTTGCTTACTTCTTTCTTTTCTTGATTCCTGTTCACCCATATTAGGAATCAGTCATCCAGAAGTCACAGAATTACAACATTTGCTTGCATGTCCTCTCTTAAAGGGGCTGATCTGTCTATACCAATAACACCCTGAGAGGCCACCTAAATCCAGCTGGCCTTGTCCCTTCCTGCAATGCTACATGCCAAAGTTTCTTGCTGGGGCAAGCAAGCTCACTCCTCATGTCCAGGCACAGACAGACAGACAGACTGGAAGGTGTTGGGCAGACCTACACTGCAGTGATACAGGGTCTTGGATCTATGCCTGGGAGAGAAGAAAGTGAATGACCAACTGTGGGCCATGGCCATGGGCTCATTATTATTTTGGAACTAAGGCCATAAACCCTGATGTTGCATATCATCAGCATGGCACCTTCAGTGAAGCTGTGCCAATTTCCACAGGCTGATGGGTTACCACTGTGTCTTAGTAACTCTGTGCCTATTCCTTCCTCTGCAGGTGGTCAGCATGGCAGGAAGAAGATGGGGTAGATTTTCACACCAGAGTTCAAATTGACTAGCTGGCATTAGAAGAAATAACCCTAAGCTTGCAGAGGCAGGGAAAGAGTTAAAAACTGGAATTCCAGTTTGGACATCAAGAGCAATCATGACTTTTACTACATCCTTCTGCCCAGCAAGTATAGTAACAAACTGGGTGGATGACGATCTCTCTCTGTTTGTAGAGACTGAAAATTATGGTATTTGCATGGCAATAAACTGTTGTGGGAATAAAAACAGCTCTCAGATGTTTACTGCTGGCAAACAGGGGAACTCTGAAAAAAGGGATCCTATAAGGATTTGTGTTTTGTGGTGGAGCAACTGACAGTAAAATATATTTTTAAAAAAGCCAGTATTCTTACCTGGTACCATGGGCACACTCTGCTTCTTCATGGTTTCACACCACTGGACTGTATTTCACACTCTGCAGAGGAAGTACACTTTCTTTGCAGAATGAGAGCGTGACAACTTCTCTCTTATCCTCTGCCCTGGAGGCTTGTTAAAAGGAGGAAGAATAATTGCATCTGGAAAGTGACTGGCTAAATTACCCAGGAGCCAAAGAAATGGGATAGTGTGAGGGGGATTGATGTACAGTTTGTGGGTTACTCTAGCTATTATCTCAAATGGCTCATCCCATGGAACTATGATGGGGTAAGCAGAGGGTTACTCTACTTTTAGTCACAATTCAGGTGTTGCCCCTGGGGATCTCTGTGCACTGAATGGACTGTTTTTCCTGAGGAGAGACTATAATTAAAATACTCTTTAAGCTCTCCTGTATGTATATTCAGTCTCTGGGGAACCTCCAGAGGCAAGTGCCCAGACGTAGAACTCCTGGGATTTCATCCACTGGGACACACACAAGTATGTCTCCTGGGGCCATATGTGGTTTTTCCAATAAAAGTCTTCTGTACCAGGGCTGTCAGGAGAATAGAATGGGGGGGGTGGACATGCTGCCCTGGGGGAACATGGGCATGGCATGGCCCATAGCCATTCTGGTGGTCAGGGTACCTGAGCTGGGACTGCAAGAGCTCCCCGTGGCAGGGCTGGAAGCTGAAGGGGAATTTCTGCATCCAGAAGGGAGCCAGCTTTTCATAAGGAAATAATCTCATACAACAGTGTGATGAATTTGTGTGCATGTATATCCTTGGCTGCTGGAGCCAGTCCAAGCTACGTGTCTGTGTGCCATAGGCCCTCTGCGGCTCAGAGCAAACAGAGGATCCTTTTCAGCCTACGTGGTGGGGAACCGTCCTTCTGGCATGAGGCATCCCTCAGTCATGGGTCATTTCCCAAGCTGGGCGTTTTGACTTAACAATGCTCAGGAAAGAGACTTTGATTTTTGCTGGTTTATACTAGCGAAATCTCTGGAGAAAGAATGGTTGATTTTGTGCAGTTATGCTTAATTAATTTAATTTGGTAATGGTAGAGTTTTATTGGTGAAAGCCCTCTTTCTCTGGTGTAACCCAAATAACCTGCCAGCCCTGCTCTAGCAAGTCACCCCCTACACAGATAAGACCTGATGGAAAGTGGTGCTCCAGATCTGGTTGATGCCTTTTGCTCTTGCATGGAAGGGTCGGACAAAAAATATTCATCCACTTCAGCCCAGGAATGCTGCTCAAAGAGAAGCAGCCTCGGGGTGCTGGGTGGCTGTGCCGGCAGCCATCCCGCGGGGTGAAGCCGCCTGCTCCACGCGGGCAGGAGGAGAAGGCTCCCTGCCAGCAGAGCTGCCGTGTGCCCGTGGGCTGGACTGAGCCATCTCTGTTCCCCACACTGCGGCCACCCTGGCCTCCGTCTTTCCCAGTAGTTACGTCAGAGCCTGTGCACTTTGCCAGTAGGTTTGATACGACTGACTAAAAGCACCATTTTCCTGGTAAAACAAACACAGACTCCTTTTTAAAAACACCTTTTGATACTTTATGAGCAGGGCTGGTATATGTAACCTATCAAGACCAACATATGGCTTATTATGACATTTAGCTGATTAAAATAGTCTAGACATAAACTTGAGATTTCAAAAATGTTTAAGCTAAGTCCGAAATACATTTTAATGTACAGTAGATGTATACTGCAATTTGGGCCACCTGTGTCCCTGTAGGAATTATGGAGCAGGAAGTACTTTTGACTCAAGAAGTGTGTCTGAAAATTGAGGCTGTAAATTAACAACAGCTTGTCTATTAGATTATTTCAGCCATAAAGGAGTCTGTATATTTCTAAATGCCTCGTGATTTTCAATACCTTGCTGTTGTTACTTTTATTAAACAAGGAGGTTGGCAACAGTCTGGACATCTAGGTTGAGCACATTTTTAGAAAATCATGGAATAAATAGCAGCAGCCAGCCGGACGGTGGTGAAGCATAGCTGTGGCCACAAGAGGAGGAAACCCCAGCTTGGCCTGTTAGTGGGCACGGTGGTGCCGGTGTTCCCTGGCATCCAGGAGACTCAGCCCAGCTTGTTTCAGACACTGGGCTGCTGCTTGTGGGTTGTTCCAAAGCCAAAGGCAGGGCACAGTGTACACACCACCATTGACCATCTCTGTAAAAGGCCAGATAATTTACCTCTTTGTCAGCTTCCTGGTCTCACTGCATAACTTCACATCATCATCTTGCCTGCCTCTCTCTTTTATTTTTCCTTCCTTCCAAGAGTTTGATCTATTTATGGTTGTTCAGCTGTCTCTGAAAAGGCCAGAAAAGGAAAATAAAATAAAATAAAAAAATTCCTGCTACATGATCTGTCCCAAGCTTCCCTGGAGTGGCTTTCAAAGAGGGGAGCAATGAATTCTAAACACTTCAGTGAGGGAGCTGTCTCCACAGACTCCTAGTAAGGGGCATCACGTGAGGCTGAATAATGGTGAGGGCATCTTCAGCAGGGGAACAGGGCTGGGGAGAAATACCTACAGAGAAATTTACATGGGCAGGAAGTTATGGCATAGAATATGCATTCTATCCCCCATAAATTGTTATGTAATTCCTATTTTGCTGAGCAGTTCTGCCACATAGGTTAGACCTAATGACTTGCACAGCTCATGAGACTGGCCTGCATGGGGTGATTGTTTTGGCAAAGAGCTGTGTTATGTTCAGTCTGGTCATTATGCAGGGGTCTAGATACATTACCCCTCTGTGGTTCATCCTCAGGAGAGGTGTGTACCTTCCTCCTGGACACTCCTGTACTGCTGAACAGAATAACACATTGTCTGGGATATGGGATACTGTTTCAAGGACAAGAAAAATGAAACCACCGGGACAACTCATGGAAACTCCTTTCATTTGAAGAAAACAGGGCTGTGGTTTGGTAGCTAGTACTCTCATAGTCTTGCAACACCTCATCTGCAGGGTGGGTCAGTAGGAAACTGGCAGGTGAAGGTGGTTTAAGATATGTCCCTGCTCTGGGCTAACGTACTGGTGTCACTGGTTCAGCCAAGGCAACTTGATGGTAGAAGGGTCTTGTTCTGCCTGCAGAGAGGTCTTCCTGTGGCATTAGAGCTCGTGGCAAGTGTTTAGGCTGCCTGCAGCACAGATGCTCTGTCTAGCAGCCCGTCTGATATGCAAGAGCTAAGTGCAGAGCCCAGCTTACCTGAGGGGCTTCGGATGGAAACCGGCTGCAGCCGAGTCGAGGCAAACACATACACACAAAACCTCCAACTCCTCTGAATCTCCCTCCTCTTCCCTGGTTTCTCCCTTTTGTGCTCCCCTTGCCTTGTTGGCTTGGTGCTGCCCCATCCCTGTTCTTCCAGGCTTGGTCCATCTGGCACATTGGTTGCTAAATCACAGCTGGGCAGCCTTGCCATGGTGCTGGGTTCCATCTGACCCCCTAAAGGCCTCTCTCTCGCCTTTTAATCCATGAATGAAAGTGAGCCAGGCAGAGGGGAATATTCTGGCTTTGCTGCAGGGTGCTTGGTGTCACTGTGTCAAGCACATGATGTGGTTGCTTCTCTGCACATGCAGAGCTGGGTCAGATGGGCCAGCGTGGGCTGCAGCCAGAGCCTGTTTGCAGCACAGCCTGGGGGGCAGTGGCAGGGGCTGCAGGGTGTATGATGAACCCCACTGGGAAGCAGGGCTGCAGTGCTGCTGGGGGGACAAGGAGCAGTTGTCACCCTGGATCAGCTTTTCCCATCCCAGAATGCAGCATATTAAAGCAATTAAGAAAAGCTCTGCTCAACACAGGGATTTTAAGGGGAAATATGAATGTACGGATACAGCATTCCTCGATCAGAGGGGAGAAATAGCAGAGGGTAAATTAAGCACAGCTGGAATGAGCATAAGAAATAGATTAATTCCACGAGATTTTTTTTTTCTTTCCGTTCTTTAAAAATTATGGGAGCTAGGAAAACTAGCACATCTTAATTCCACTCGGTATGCAACCCTTTAGCCTGTCAGCCAGCATGCACTGAATTCAAGTACAAGCCATTCACCCTACAAACCCTTCTCCCACACCCACCCTTGCACATATCCTTCTCTCCTCTCCTTGTGCTGCTGTGAGGGCAAATACTGTGGACAAGGGAACTCTGGAAAATATATCAGGAAATTATTTGCTTGTATGTTGTGATACTGGTTCAGAGAAATGAACAAAGCTCATTTGCAAGAACAATGTCAGGTTCTCCTTCCAGTATGCTTGTCAGAGAGGGGATCATCCCTCAGTTCTGAGGCTGCACAGAACTTCAGAGGATGGTGTCTTTTGCTGTGGCTCAGGTGTTTCATTCAATGCAATCTGTACAGTAAATAATAGTGGAGTTTGTGGACTGAGGCTCACCAGCTACTTCTGCTGTGGCTGATACTCAGCTCTTCTTGGTTCTAGGCACCTTATCACAAGATTGGGCAGGACCTGTGAAATCCTGAGCTTTGCCTGGGTGCTTCTGATTTATGGGGGATACATTGCTCTCTTTCTTGCTGGATCCTAACTATGGGCAAGCCCATCCAACCATTGCTCAGGACAAGGATCATCTTCACCCTAGTGCCTGTAGGGCCTGGAGTGTACTCTGAGAGGGTAGATGAGTCCAGGGATCTGAGTCCAGAGAGGCTGAGTGGAGGCAGCTGGTGCCTGGAGCTGCCCAAAGCTGCAGGAACATGCATCATGTTCCCCTGCCTGTGGTGTGTGGCCACAGGCTGCTGCAGCTGCTCGAGGCACTCCCTGTCCCAGGATGGACTGGCCCCTTGGTTCAGTCAGCCACTGGCCCCCAGCCTACCCCTCCATCCCTCAGGCCCCTGGGGTTTTGCCTCTCCCTGGAAAGTCTGTCCTTGAGCTTGGGACCAGGCTGTCAGGTACTGCCCCCACCACCAAAGGGCTTGGGAGGGCCAAGCCCCACAACCCTGCAATGGCACCATCTCAGGGACAGCTGAGCTGCAGCGGTCCTGGCTTAAAAAAAGATGGAAGATAAAAGAGTCAGGAAGAGAATAATTCTGGATGCTTATTGTAGGCACTGCAAAAGCAGGAGAGGGTTTGAAAGAACAGATGAAGCCTGTTGCCATAACATACAAATTGGTACATCAACCAGTGCTGGACAAGAAATGCAAGTTACGGCTGGCACTTGACTCTTACCTCATATAGCTGCTGGGTAAAAGCATGAAGGATAGCCTTGATTTTGAATGTCTTGGCTTCTCTTAACTTGTATAGCAGCCACAATACTAAGTAAATACATGCTTTCTGGGAAGATATTTTCTTTTTCTCTTTGGCAATGACAATTTTTGTTGTTTTTTATTTAATAAAATAACATATGGTCATAAATTGAGTATCATTTGCTCAACTATATAGATGACTTTGTTGGAATATGTCCAGTCTTCAGTTAAAGATATATTTAAGCAGGTTTCAAATACAGTATGTATTTAAATGAGGTGAATAATCCTTAAGGAGTTTTGAAAATGGTGTTTAAGTCTGTTCACAGTAGATTTTGCTAACTTCCCCCATACTGTACAGCAAAATATAATGTCTTCAGTGATGCACTCAGGCTATCACAAATGTTAAACTCAGCAGGTATGTGTGGAGTCCCAACCAGGAGTACAGTATGGATCAAATACCCTCTGTGAGGCCAGGAGGCAGAGCTGCATTTCCAAGGGTTTCAGGGCACCTCTTGGACTCTGTGTCATGGTTTGACACTGGCCAAATGCCAGACACTCGTGAAAGTCATTTGCTCACCCCTTTCTTGCTCTCAGCTGGGCACAGGAGAGGAAAAGAAAAAAAAAAAAATGAAGGGCTCATGAGTTGAGATAAGGATTGGGAGAAAACACTGTAAGGGGCAAAATAGGTTCAAGTTTAAAGGTATTAAGTAAATTTATTATTAACAGAGTCAGAGGAGGATAATGAGAAGTACAATAAGCCTTTAAACCACCTTTTTTTCCCCCTCAGGCCCTCCCTCCTTCCTACTGACAGCACAGGGAGACAGGGCATGGGGGTTTTGCCCAGTGTGTCCATCACTCGAGATCCTCTTCTGTTTGCTCAGGGAGAGGAGTCTTCTCTGCTATGCCATGGGGTCCCTCCCCTGGGCAAACAGTCTTCCCAAACTGTTGTTGCATGCGTCATTCATCCATGGGGTGCAGTCTTCTAAGGATAGGCTGCTCAAGTTTGGAAGCAAGGCCTGTCCCTCTCTATCTCTGCAAGCAGGGGCCCTATCTCTCTATGTGTCTCCCACTGGATCACAGCTTTCTCGGGCATCCACCTGCCCTGGTGTGAGTATTTTTCCCACAGGATGTGAGTGGATCTCTGCATCCCCTATGGACTTCATGCATTAAGGGGGGCAGTTTGTTTCTCCACAGTCCTCACTCTGGCTTGCAGAGGAATTTTGGCTCCGGTGCTTGGAGCACCTCTCCACCCTCTTTCTTTCCCACTGACCTTGGTGCCTCTGTGTTGTTTTCCCTCACATGTCCTCACTTCCTCCTCTTCTCTGACCAGAATAAAACTGCTGCTTGTAGGTGCCATTGCCAACAAGTTCCACCAATTTAAATGTTCCTGCAGGATGCTGCAGTGCCAAGAGGTTGATCTCGTTTAGGCTCTGCCCTGGAGAGTTGTTTGCCGTGTTTTCCCTGCTGGCCAGGCAGTGGTGGCTGCCGCGGCACGGCGTGTTTGCTGCCTCTCTTCACGGGGGATGGGCAGGGGACGTGGCGTGGCTGGCCAGGGGTGGCCAGGCAGGCAAGGTCACTGCAGGCCATGCCAGGATGGTGGTGGCCATGGTGCATGGCCACGGGCTGTTTTGATTTTCCTCTTAAATGTGTCATCACAGAGGTGTTACCAGCCTCTCTAACTGGCGCAGTGGTGTGTCTGTCTTCAGAACCATCACAGATTGCTCTGTCGGACATGCTGGAAGATTCTAGCAGCTTCTCACAGAAGCCACTTCTGTGGCCCTCCCCTGCTACCAAAAACCAGGCTGTGCCAAACCAACACACCCTGATGGATGCCCTGGAGCATTATCCTTTGAGCTGTGTCAGGGCATCCTCATGCTCTGCATGCTGCCCTCTCCATGCAGGCCTTTCCCCTTCCCTGTCCTTGCTCTGTCCTTCCCATTGCTCTCCCTCCTTCCCTCCAGGGTCACTGGCTTGAGAGGGCCAGAGTCATTACACCATTCCCAAGCCAGCAGGCAAGCTGTTTTATAAGGATGATGGCTCCTAGCAGAAGGACACTGATGTCTTAAAACATTTCTTTTTGTATCATCTGAGCAGCATAAAGAAGCCTTAAAGGAGAAGAATTGAAACTACACTTCTGGAGTGGAAGGATATAAATATATTGTGATATACTCATGACATACTGCTGCTGAATTTTAGCACATTAGACTCTGCTCTCACACTTACCTGAAGACACTGCCTTTGTTGGCTCCTGCTCAGTATGCTGGGTCCTTGAGAAACCCTCCAGAGCAATCAGAGAAAGATTTTGCAAGACTGGCAGGAAGTTTAAGGGATGTTCAAAGCAGGCATTGTAGACTTCAAACAAAGCTGTGCAGATAATTTAGACTTCAGGACTGTAATTAGATAGAAGAAAATGTAGGCTGTGATAAACCCAGCTGCTGTACTCATAGCATGTGACTGATATCATGGGCACAAGGCCAGGATCAAAAAAGGTCACAGCCATGGTTAAAATTCTGCCTTCTAAAATTTATCAGATTTGATGTGCATGTTCAGGATGATGAAATGCTGGTTCAGATGCTCCTCTCACCTCATTTGAGGAGGCCAGGCCAGAGCTGCCCCTTACAAGTTGATTGTTCCCCCTGCAAAGCCTAGTCAGAGACTTTTCACAACCATGTGTGAACCAAGCAAAATATGGGCAAGCAAAAGAGGTCTTGATGAGGTGATCTGTTTGCAGCAGCATAAATTCTGCTCATTTTATCCAAAGGAACCTTCTGTTGTGGTTAATATTATAGCATGGATCCTGATCAGTGACGCTTCTAAAGCTTGGATCTTGCAACTACTTCATGACTTTTGTAATACAACAGAGAAGTATCCAAAAAGATGGGTATATCCAATGATTAAGACAATGTATAATCTATACTGTTGTCGAGAACAAACAAAACGTTCCATCCATGGCAGGATTTTGGTGTAAAAAATAAGAGTCACAGTGAGATCACTGAGATACACTCAATTTGAAGGTCTTATTTCTCCAGTCAGACTTAAAATTGTTCCCAGGTTGAAGTAAGACAGATTAAAAAGAAAAGTGTGGCATTTAGCATCAGAACAGAAAATGAAGCAGTCATGCTCCCACCTTATCTCTGACATAGGCTTGCTTTGGCAAACTTGATATGTCACCTAGTGTGTTGATGTCTTAATTTTGCCATCTGTAAAATGGTGATACCTATTATGTTTCCTGAAGGGGCAGGGGTGATGTATGTTTAGCAGCTGATAAACATAAAATTCATATTTGGAAAAAATACGCCCTTAATTGTATGAAATTTCAGTGATAAATCAGTGAATTAAAAAGTCTGATTGCCAGGAAAGCAGGGGCTGAGTGGGACTTGTAGGCCTGTAAGTCAGTGGTGAGCTGTGATGGCAGGACTATATTTCTGGTTTTAAACTTCATTCTTTTCTCTCTTCTGTGATGCTCTCTCTCTTTTTCTTTTTTTTTCCTTAAAAAAAAAAAAAAAAAAAAAAAGGCAGCCCTAAATTATATCTTAGAGTTTTGAAATAGCATCAAAGGCATACTTGGAATGCTTATAAATAGCTGTATCTTCTCTTGAAGGTGTGGTGTCCCAGTTTATTTGAGGACTGATGTAGGGAGGCATTGTGGGCCTGGGGCTGTGGATACTTCATGGGGCTGGCTCCCTGTCAAGGCCTGTGCTCATCCTCCTTGCTCACCCCTGCACCCAGACTCTGCTTCTCCATGGCCACTTGTTGCTCTGCCCTGCTGGCAGCCTGTGCCACCCGCCCTGGGGGATGCTTATGCATGTGCAGGCTTGTCCCAGTGCCTTCCTCCCTTGCCATCCCGTGTTTGTGTCCCCAAACCCTCCCCTCCTTCCTCTCCAGCTCACAGCTCCAATTGGGCCCCTCTCTCCTGTGGCTTTAGACACAGGGGCAGAGTGCAATTCCTTCCTGCATGCCTCCCTAGGAATGATCTAATAACATGTCCCCTCACTCTGTGGGGGTCTGGAGGCTCCACAGCCACATCCTTGGAGCCACCCCTGTGGCTGGCACACTGTCCCAGTGCCACACACAAGGAGCTGGCAGCGAGCTGTGAGCACAGGGAGATGTGTCAGACAGAAGAGCAAAGCCTCTTCCTTGAAGAAAAGCACTGAAGGGCCATGGATGTTGATCTGCACAAGGATCTGTGCTTTCCACAGCCCGAGGGAAGGCGGCTCTCCGGGGATGGATCAGGAAGAACCATGGGGTGGCATCTTGTGGCATGGCAGCACAGGGGACAGGCTGCTGGAAGAAAAACCCAACGTCTCTTGGCTCAGAGTCCATGGAATGATCTGTAACCACCAGCCTATAAATGAGAACATCCAAACAAACAAACAGAAATAAGACCAAATGCAAAAAAAAAAAAAAGAAAAAAAAAAGGAAAAGGAAAAAAATAAGTGAAAAAAAAAAAAGGATCCAGGATGGTGCAGCTCTGACTCTGGGCCCTGTCGTCTTCTAGGACTGATGAAGCGACTGGGTGGTTCTTCAGATTCCTGTGGTCTGAACACACACCCTAGTCATCACTGAGATGAGCACGGAAAAAACCAGTAATGAAAGAGGGCTCTGATTTATTTCCTGATAAAATAACCTTTGCTCTCAAAGGCTAACATTTCAGCTCCAGCTTGCAGAGAATGATCTTTTATTTCCATCCATCAAAGCCTACATCGTGCTGGATATCCAGAGTATTCTTCACACACAGCCATGTGTTGGCCAATGAAGGAAAATTACTACCTATAACTTTTTTTTCTGAGGGAGGAGAAAAAGGAGGGGGGGCTGAAGTCTGTATTAAGGACTGAAATAATTACTATCCATCGCAACCCTGTGACTACAGGAAAAATGTTTAAAAGTACTAAGCAGGCCAAAAAGGTTTTTCTACAGTGTAAATAATCTCTGTATTTTTTGGATCCTTTGATTTGAATCATCATCCGAATAATTCCTTTTTTGTTTTTGCTCAGGTCAACATCTTGAATGAGTATTCAGGGCCTTCCCTCTCTGCTGCTGTATTAGACAAATACCAGTTCCTCACGTTTTTGTCCATTACCAGTGTCACTTGGTGTGAGGTACGAGCCTGCAGTGTTGACTGAGAGAGACAAGAGTAACAATTAAGATTTCCAGTTCACATGGATGATTTCACACCACATTGTGCTGCAAATGGCTACAGGGAACTGTCAGTGTAAGTGAGTTAAAAGCTAGGCAGATGTTTATTTGCAATCAAAACATTAGCTGAGCTTGATACCCGATGAGGCAGAGGCACCTGCTCTGCAAAGGAACTGTTTGAAATAATGAACTGTTTTTCATAAAAGAGAGCCTGCTCCAATATATTTTTCTGAAAATATAGCTTTTTTATGTCAGTGGTCTGCACTTGGGTAGAACAAAGTAGAAGTTCTTGCAGTGTTCATATGACCACCCTAATGAGCAAAGTGATCAGCGAGCCCCAACGCACGACAGATCAGGGTCCACATGGCCCTGTACTCCCTCTGGCTGGGAGTGCCAGCTCAGTGTCAGCCCTGGGTAATGCCAGAGTTTTCCCTGGGTTCTGATGGTAAATTTGTGGATGTTTTGGAGTGCTCTGAGAAGGCACATTTTACAGGGCTCTATTCTGTTAGCCCTGAGCCTTTGGAGGGTTGGCAGAGCCCCTCTACCACGTGGGGTTGTTTTTTACAAAGCTCTGTGAGGAGGCACTGTAGCAAGAAGCTTGTGTGGGTGCAGAAAGCAGCAAAGGACTGTTTTTCTGTGAAGGTGGATAGAGGGTATTCATGGTGCATGTACTGCAAGTCATCCAGCATATGGGAACAAATGTTTTTATCTACAGAGATTAGCACAGAGAAGTAAAGGGAAAGAGGAGTGCAGAGACCATGACCCTAAGTCTGTTGAAATCATCAGGGATTTCTTTTATTGCTAGGAGCTGAGCTTTGCTTTTTTCCTTGGAGAGCTCATTCAAGCTCAGAGGAGGTCCAGGAAGGATGGGATGAAGAAGGAGGAGTAGGAAGACTTCTGTGTAGATGAGTGATGCTGACATAGGTCATCAGTAGGCACTGACAGACCCAAAACTCCCCAGATCCCCTACAGAAAGCACAAAGGTATTTCCTTTGAGTTAAAAAGAATAGCATTTCATAGCTAGCAAATATTATAGAGATACTTCCCATGAGAGCCAGCCACTGCAAAGTGCAGTGAACAGAATTACCTTGAAGCAATGCAATAGGATTAAAGGTCAGCCTCCTGTGTGGGTGCCTCCAGCAACAGTCAGTGGGAGTTTCAAGGGCTGAATATCCTCACTGCAGTCAGTTTAGGCTTTGAGAAGGCAAGTTAATGTTAGTTTTATTATGAGACAATATAAAAATGGTATGGGCCATCCAGCCATTAGCCTATCTACCTTGGCTATAGGGAAACATTCATGGCCCAAAACAGAAGCTGGGGAAAAAATTGCAGAATAACACAAAAGAACTGCATTTCCCTCATTTTCAAGTTCTGGTGTTAAGGACCTACAGGATTATTCCCCAGTTCTCAGCAAACCATTCCTTCCAGCTCTTGTTGTAAGCAGTTTTCACATACCTTGACTTCCCTCAAAGTGTACCCTTCATCCACAAGGACCCCATAAAAAGTATTAGGCAAAGATTAAACATTATAAACGTATAACCAGCTCATAAAATGAGTTTTAAATGCTAAGCATGAAAGGGTGAATTTGCCTAAGGGGGCTGCTCTAAACTCCATTGACTCAGGGAAACTTGTTCCTTGAGAGACATATTTATCACTGTATTTTATTTGTATTACGAGAGGAACCACTGGAGACTGGGGGCTTCATTGTGTGGAGTGCAGCTCAGACATTCAATAAGAATAAATTCCCCCTCAATATTTTATCTCAAAACTGGTAGGAGAGGCCTATGCTAATAATAATAATAGAAGATCTTCTATTCACATTTCACATGTGTAAAGCTAAGGATGTTCAGGATGAAGGACTTCCCGAGTGCGTGCTGGTGGTCCTGTAAAAGCAAAGGGACTCAGCCCAATCCTACAACATGTTTCACTGCAGATCCTTAGCAGCATCATCCTCTGAACTGCCCTTTCAGGTGATTAGTACTAGGCCTAAGCCCTCTGCACTGGTCCCACTTCACGCCTTCTTATGACAGATTGCTTTTTTGAATTCAGATTCAAATGCAGGAAAGATGGAATAAATCTCCTGGGATATCATGTTCTTTCACAAGGGCAGACAAGGGTCTAGGCATTGGCTGCAGAAGCAAAAATGCTGCATTAAGTGACTTAAACACACAGAAGAGAAATGCAGCCACGAAGACTGCAGGAAGAAGATACACTTTTGTATGGATGATTTGAGTACAAGGATGGTGGGAAAAAAAAATCCAGAATGGAGACAGATCTATATTTATAGTCCTTAATAGCTGACCTGATTTTTCAGGCCTGCCAAAGATGTGAGAGCTTTCCCAGAATGATTTATTTTACACCCAACTCCTCAACAAATAGCCTCTATGTCAGTAGACTTTGTAACCAAAGAAGCATTGATAATTGCCTGTGTCAAAAGAAGAGTTAAATTTTGCATTAAATTCCAAGCCTTTCCATTCCTCTAGGCTAGCTAACATTTCCTATCGTCATCTGACTAGAGTTTGTTTTCATGTTTCATTTTCTTTCCTATTGATGTATTAGTCTGGTAGACTGAGTTTTCTCAGAGGGTGAACTTTTGTGCAAGTTTCATTAAAAATATTTCACAATACCTCTCTAAAATGTGATCTGTGCTTTTGTGCTGATTGAAAATGGTGCAGCAGCTTGTTAAAGCATATGCTTTTGTATTTCATCAAAACAGATATTTTTTTAAAAATGGAAATCTCAACTATTATGTTTCTCTGTGGAGATTAGAGTGAGCATTTTCAAACTGTCAATAGAATTACTTTGAGCCTGATTCTCTTGTCATATGTACCTCAGTAAATAAAGAGAAATTCTTCTGAAATCAGTGGAATTATTCTTATGAAAAACTTCAATGCCTGATTTAGCAAGGGCCCTTGCTTTTATTATGTATCAGCCAAGCTGTCTAAACTGTCCCAGAGCTGCCTGTTAGTAGCATATATTTAACTAGAATATTAATGAAGGAAAAAGTCTAATTATTTGCATGTAATGTATTTCTTTAAAACTTCACAATAGGAAACAACATGTTTCGCATTACCACTTACCTCCTCTAAGGCAAGAGTTGTTCCAGTGGTTAGACTGTGTGAGAAATTATGTTACATACCACCACGGAGCCTCATGTATCTCTAAGCAATCTGAAATTCTTTAAATCTGCAGATCAAAATGCTGTTGTGTATTACAACAAGCTGTGCTGTACCATGCTGTCTTCTCTAAAGTCAGAGAAAGAGATGAATAATTCACTAGGGTGCTTTTTAATTTCTAAAATAAATACTTCAGTGCTGTTCATTTTAATGGATATTGTAGAAGGTGACTTGCTGCAGAATCTGAGTGTTCTTATCATTGCATCAGAGTAAATACTTTGCACTTTTTGTCTCAATGATTTATGTTCTTTTATTATGGTTTCTGAAGCTGTCCATAATCTTGAGACTTGTTACATTTGTCTGCTGCCATGTCACTCAACGTTTTCTTTCTGTTGCATAAGCAGTCTTGTGCCTGCTCAATACAGGTATTGAAAATCTCAAGAAACATGTGCAGTAGGAAACAGTGTCATATATTCACATCCTGACTCTTGTCTTCCTGGCTTAGCCTGGAACTGGAGACCTCTTACAATGCTAAAGAAAATTTTAACTGCTGGACTTTTCTCAGGAGGTGGATTGCTTATTTCACCTTCTTGATTAACTCACACTTATGGTGATTTTGTTCTACTCATAAAAAATTCTCCTATATAAGAGCTTCATTCAAATCCAGTTTGCTTTCTTCTCTTTTGCTAGCATGCAAAAATTAGAACAACCTGCAGGTGCAAACTTTTGCTAAACCAAACTCACAGGTAGGTGGGAAGTTAAAAGATGATGCAAAGGCTCCTCTGTCCACTTCTCCTGGTTTATGTAAACATCAGAGAACAAAGGCTTCAGGGTCATTATCTTTGTTCTGATCTCTTAGCTGAGGAGATCTGGTTGGAGAACAGAATTTCTTTTCATGGGAAATTTGACTCCTCCAGATTTGTTTTTGTTGTCAATGAGAAAGTTAGTTCTTTGTTTTCTCACAGATCATTCACCAAGGGAAAAAAATAAAGAAATCATTAAGACATGTCACGGCATTTTATTTCCATTTTGGAAAATACATTTTACTTTGGTAATATGCAAATACCTTGTTTTGATATGCTGAAGATATTTAGTTTTTCAGAAAAAAAAACCAAGAACAGAGACCAACTCCTTTCTTTCTGATTTCTTTGGAGATTGGTTTATTTGCCCAAATGAAATTTTTTGATTAAAACAAAGCCCAATTTTCCAAAGAAAACTGTTCTGTGGAAATATTTATTAATCCCAACTTGCTTTTGCTGTTGCTGAATGTTGCTCAGATTGTATCATGGTTCCAGTTTTCAGCCAGCAAGGGAGCCAGTCTCTATATCCCTACCGAAGTGTGTGTAGATACATTGCACTTGTACACACATGTATGCACAGGACCAACTTCTGCCCTCAGCTTCGCATGTTAATCCCAGGGGAGATTACCATCGACCTTGTGCACATATGAATGAAAGTAGAATTTGGCTCAGGATTTGTAATCAATATATAAGGCTTACTGAGTGATTTGAGATGCTCAGAGAAAGCTGTTACATAAATGTTAGTCATTATTATTTGTAATAATTACCTACAGCTGTAACTATGGCAAGCCTCCATATAAAAACAGCTAGCCCCTGACATATGGCTTCTGTGCTTCAGCTCCAGATTCCACCAAAGTGCACAATAAACTCTTTCTTTAAAAGCATGTGCCTGAAGGGAACATGTAACCTCTGGCACACGATTGCAGCCATAATGACGAGGAGAGAATTATGCCATCCTCATTAGCAGCAGAGTCTGACTCGCACAGAAAGGAATGGGTGTTGGATCAGACCCTATCATGTGAATAACATGCTCCTGAGATGCAGTACAGCCATGGGCAATGTAGGCAGCAAATTAAATTCAGGTTGTAACTGGGTCAGGGCTGAAGAACATTTTGTAACCATATTTTTCCAATGTGGCTGCAGATTAGCTGGATCCTTATTTTTGGGGATGTCTTAATTCTCATTGGCTTTACTTTTAAACTAAATAAATAAAAATTACAAAAACAAAGTAAAAACCAAAACCAAACCCAACTACCCCCCCCACCCAAAACCCCCCAAACCAAGAACCAACCAAAAAACAAAAAACCCAAACAAAAATAGTAAAAAAACCCCACAAAGATCCTCCCAAGACAAACAAAACCTTCCAAGTGTCCTCTTACTTTTTCTAGCTTTTCCCATTTCTGACATGGCCCATACAGATATTTAAAAGATGAAACACAGAAACTGTTGAGCAGCACACAATGCTGCTACTCAATAGTCTCAGGAGGAAGCAAGGAATATGGCATCTGACTGAAACTTCTTGGGAATTTAGGCAAACAGCCTGTAATTGCCAAATTGATTTTGGCCAGAAGACCAGGGCTAACACCCACAATAAGTATAAAGTGCCATGGGATCTTTAATGACCCCACTGCTTTAGACACAGTTTTACCTTTATTTAATGCACATTTTATGTTTGTGAATAATATACTCCATAAAATATATACAGTCAGGAAATGCCAAACATTGCCAGTTTCCCAAAGGCAATTTCAGAGCTTGCAGAGAGCACTCTCAGGCCTCGATTCATGATCGTGTTAAACTTTGTTTATATGAGGTAATCCAATATTTTATTCATTAAAATGCACCATGCACCTAAGAGGAATTAAACAAATGCTTTACTATGCACTAAAATTGTTCTTCCCCCTTCAGTGAGGATTAAGCAGGAATAGTCCATGGACCCCTGGACCTTGTGCAGTCCGGGAGGCTGCGGATGCTGCCTCTGCTGACTTCACAGCAACCCTCTGGATCTTCTGCCAGGTCCTTGCTGGCAAAGGCAGGGCAGAGAGGACTGGAGAGGGCAGAAGGAAGTTTGTGTAATGAGCTGCCCAGGATGCTGAAATGCCCTGGGGTCCTCTTCATCTTTGGGGAGAAGCTTTTATCCAAAGACAGCGTGTGGAAATCCTGCCTTGCCTTAGGATGTTCTGAGACTGATGATGGCTGAAGGTAAAGAGATGGTGGGTGCCATACTGAGGAGGACTCATAGCAGTCACTCAACGTAACATGGCATTAACTGGTTAATAATGAAATAGGTGGAACCTCTGCATTTCCGAATTCCGAGTGGCATCTTCTACAGCTGCTCAGCTTGGGGATTAATTGCCTCTGAGTACCTATGATGAGAACTCAAGTTTTTCTCTGTGTTTAGTCTGGATATAAGAGCCCTTTGTGTTATACTGTTGGTAATTTTGCTTGGGTGCAAACAGAACAAGATTTTCAAAAATAGGTCACCAAACTTAGGCTCCAAGGACTTTATATGCACAGACTTAAGTCAGTGATCTGATTAAAAAAAAGCAATCTGAGTGCCCAAGGTCTCCCAAAGTTGTCAGATCTGTAGCCAGGCAAATACAGAAAGCTATAATCAGGACTGTGCAATTATGTACATATTTGTAATTTTAAAGATTATGCTTCTATTCTGGTAATGACTGGGGTTTTAAGCAGTCTTTTGTATTTACTTTTTTTTTATAAGGAAAATGATGGTGATGGTTTCCTGAAATCCAGATCAGGCCTCTTTGGGAAAGACCACAGTCAAGTTCACCTACAGCACCCTGACTTGCATCCTGCTGAGCACAATGTGCAGCAGCTGGAGTCACTGGAGTCAGTGTCAGAAGATCTTCATCTGCCTCCAGAGATCCAACCTCCCACCACTGCCAAGAGCAGCTCAGCTCAGCTCGGCTGCACTCAACAGAAGGATCAGGTATGACTGCAAACACCACACATCTGAGAGTAAGGTTTTGTACTTCCATATCACTTTCCATGCATAAATTCGACCACTTCTAGAAAAATACTAGTAGTGAGAAAATCTGTGCAATATTTTTGGGACGTAAGTTCTGAGAGCCAACCTGGCATTGGTAACTTGTTGTTTTCTCTTTAAGATTTATCTCCTTAAAACCTTTCTGAAGATTCATGAATGAAAATATCCTCTTGTGGCTTGGATTAATGTAGTCAAGGAAGGGTCTTCCCCTCAGTGGGGAGGAGCCTAGGCTTTGCTTGTCAGCCCTCATTTCTGGCACAGAACAACTCTGGACTTTGAACACCATTTGTAGTTTTCAAGGGTCACAGATTTGCTGTACCTGAGGTGGACTTCTGACATGGATGTTCTGTTTGGAAGACATCTGTCCCATGGACCCTCAACCTCTGAAAACAACAGCATCCAAACCAACCTGATCTTCACCAAGGTGTGTGTGTCATCCAGCTACGCTCCTGCTCTGCTGTTGCTCTTTGCAGCCACTCCCTCTTCCTGCCCACCGAGCGCTGCTGGAGGGCAGGGAGCACTGCCAGTGCCTCCGTGGCCAGCCACTGGAGCAGCTCTCTCACTGCTCCTGTTTCCTTTCTAAAGAGATCTTCTTGTGCTGGACTCAGTCTCAGCTTGGGACTCTGTGGCATGCAGCACAGAGGAGGTCAGGGTAGGCAATCTTAATAATTTATTTGGCCTAAAAACCTATTACTCGCCTCTGTTTCATTAGTCACAGTCCCAGAAGCATTAAGATTAAGGGGTGTTGCTATGATGATGTCTGGTGCTGGGAGACTCATACCAGGAAATGAAGGCCAAGGCTGTCAATTTCCAAATTTGATATAAAGCAAAAGGGTGTTTCTGTAGAAATGATCAAAGCAGGGACTGATCTGGAATAAGTATTTCAAAAAGCATATTTGGAGCAAACAGGCTGTGAGCACCCCTTGCATGGTAGTGATGCTTGAAACAGATCATTCCCCTTTTTAAATGTCAAGTCTTCCACATATCATTCAGCAGGAGATCCTCCTAATTAGTTTAGACTTTTTTCTCATGGGTCACACCCTTTATCACTTCCCACTCCGTATGACTTGACTTATGGAACACTTGGCTTCAGACACAGTCTCAGTCCTGCTCTTTGCATGCTATTTGCACACAAATTACTTACATCCCGTATTAGTCACTCTTCTCTTTCAGTGATACATTTTTTGTACGTTGTGAGTCTGAGGCAGAAGGAGTATTGTTTGGATATGTGAAATCACTCCCAGGATGGGAGTAAGTCCTAGTGCTTGATTAAAAAGTAACACTTCAACACATGTAAAATAGCATGGCTCAAGTCAGCTCGATCAGAGCTGGTTTTGCTTCTCTGTGCAGCCCAGGTCTTAATCTGAGAATGTTTGTTGAAGCACTGAAAATACAGGAAGAAAAGGCAGATTTGGCATCTCTTGTGTCACCCACATAAAAGTATTTTGGGCCGGGGGATAATACCTGTGTCTTTCAAGCCCAAGGGGATGCCTTAACCCCTCCACTCAGGTACCACTTTCCAAAAAGGGGAATATCACGAAGACTCCTTGTGCCAACCAGCCTTTCGTCTGCTGGGTGAGCTGTCTGCTGGGAAGAGGATAAGGTATGAGTTTGAAAACTTCTGGCTAGAGGACAGGATGTGAACCCAGATAAGTGGACAAGGCAGCTTCTGGAAAAAAAACCCCAAAAAACCCAACCCAAAAAAATAGACTACCTCTTTTCTTTCATGCTTCCCCTTTTTCTACTTTGTTTCAGCCAAAAACTACAGCACATGCTGCCAAGTTCAGATATATGGTCAGAGCATTGCCAATTAGATGGCCATCAGAAGGGAAAGAGCCCAGCTCATGAAAATATTATCGTCTTAGATGGGGTTAGGAAAAAGAGACACACACACAGAACCTGAGAAACCAGGAGATCTTCTGAACAAATATATGATTTTTGATAGCCAGGTAGCTCTTTTTGCAGTGAAATTAATTACATCCAGGACAGAGAGCATAACGTCAGTGGAAGTAATATATATCTATATAATATATCTATATAATATGTAATAATCAGGAACTGAGGGACAGCAGAGATGAGGCTTATTGTGTCTACAAGCCCTGTGCTACAGTTCCAACATCTGGGCCTCTGCTCTTCTGGAGTCCTGTGGTAGGGGCTCATCCCAGCCCCTGCATGTGGAGAAAAGCTTGGGAATGTGAACACAAAGTACCACACTTGCAGTGCCGTAAATCAACAGGCACATAAAAGGAATTAAAAGTGCAGGGCTTTTATACTATGATTTTTGGGGAGCCCTCACTGGAGAAGACTTTTAAGTACTCAGGCTGACAGTAACCCTACGTAACAGAGACTGGAAATGGGCCTTACAAAATCACTTCTTTGAGATAGCTCTTCAGCAGAAACAGCTGGAGATAATTCTTCATCTTTCGCTTGAAACAGCTATTTCTGTTTAGAATCCATGTGTGGAAGAGAAGGTGGCTCTGCAGCTCCTCCAACATTTTTGTTTTTTCACAGCTCACTGTGATCAGTGGTGGGTTTTCCATTGGTGTTCAGGTGAAATTATAGAGAAGTAACTTCATACAAAATCTTGTTGGATCTCTGGGCCGCCTGCAATGCCAAGGCTTGCCTGAGGCTCAGAGGTTTTGTCTCTGGGAAAAATTAGGAGGTCTTGACAAATAATTGTAACATGCTGTTATAGAGAATCACAGGAAGGAATGACAAAATCCCCAAATGATTGGGTATTCAGTTCCTTTGTAACATTTTGCTTTTATTAATGCAAATTGTGCTCACATATGTTATTCAGTGGCCAGTTTACTGCATCGTATGTTTGAGTCCCTTATAACATACATAAGAATTAATACATTGTGCCAGTTCTGTCTTCACCTGCAATAAAATTTCTGAAGAGGCACATAGAACTGTAGATAATCTGCATAGGAACACACAAATTTTTCTTATATTTCAGCTGAGGAGGGTCTCTATCATATGAGTTTACCTTCTGTTTTTGGCTTCCAGTGAATCCCATGATGCAGAGCAAAACTTAGTAGGAAGAATGAAGTTTTCCACCCCAGATGGTAAATTGGTTGAGTTTCACTTGAAACTTGGCTTTTTTAGCAAGTGCTGTTGCATTTGGCCTAGTAGATTATAATGAAATTTTGAACTAGGATTGTTTCACTGTGTGAATTAAGTATTGGGCATATTCCATTCCTGGATGGAGTAGGACTTTCCAAGCAATTACTTTTCTTTTCTCCAGGGGCCACTGTGATATTCAGAGCTTAGAATGTTGAGATTGTGACTCTTGGGCTCTCACTCAGTGCCACTGCTGGCACTGAGGTAATATGGGAGGGAAGGATTGAAAACAACCATCCCCTAACACCATGTGGAGCAGTGTCCTGTCCATGATCCTCGTGGACAGGAATGGGGACACTGGATGAAGGGGCTGGTGTGAGAGCTGAGCTGGAAAGCGATGGGGTGCAGAGAGGAAGGTAAAGATCCAAAACTTTTGGGAGTGGTGGGAGGAGAAGCAACTGGAATGTGGATGGAGGTAGGGCAACTCCTCGAATGAATGAGAGAGAAGGTGGGTGAGGACACCGTCAGCAAGAAATTACGTGAAGGTAGAAGAGAAGGTCGGTGGCAGCAAAGAGTGCTGATGCTGTATCCCAGCCCAGCTCTGCCCCAGGAGATGGAAACAGGGAAGTGACAAGCAAAGGTGGCAGGTCTGTGCATGGAGTGACGAAGCAGTGCCACCAGGCACTGCCATCTGCAGTGGCCAGCCCTGCGTGGGAGCTCTCAGACTCCTCTGCTTGCACCCTTCCTGCTGCTGCCTTTGGCTACTGCACCTCAGCTGGGGACACCCAGCACCGGGCTGAGCTCTTTGGGGCCAGTATGGATTGGCTCTGCATATCAGAGGGCCCTGGGCTTTGCAAGCAGACTGGAGATTTTATATGTAATAATTTTTACACAATAGTTACAGAGTAGCCTGGATGAAACCTTGATCTGGGCCGCACTGTAGTTTGCTGACAGGAATTTCATCTCCGGCATCAGTGCCAGAGATGATAGTAATTTTTTCTTGACTTTTGCATCAGCAATTCTATGTTTTGGGATAGGAAATTGAGTCTTGTTCTTCTTGGACATTGAGGAGCCAGAAGATGCCAAGATATTTCTAAGCCCCAGAAGTAGAGGCTATAGAAATTAATCAGAAGCTAAGCCAAAAGCTTCTCTTTTGGACAACTGCAGCTGCTGGTTTCCTCGAGCCCGAGCAGACATTTCTGAATAGGTTGTCCTGAGCACTTTCTGTTTCATCTGGCATATGGGGTTGAGATTTCATACCAGAGTTGCACTGTTTTTGTCCAAAGTTTTATTTTTTCCTTTGCCAAGATTAAGATCCACTCAGAGGTTCTTATCCAGCTAGCTCTCCTGCAGGTGCCAGGACATGACTGGATGCTTTAAAGACTTACTCCTTTTTATAAATGCAATGCCGGCCAAGCTCCATAACTGCTCCAGAGAGGTCCAGAGGAACTCACAGCATCTTAGGGAAAAAGGGGTGGAAGGGATGTGAGGTGACTCAGAGCATCTCCTGCCTCGAGACACACTGGCTGTGCAGTCCACAAGGGGTAGTGTTTTCAGAAGCACTGAAGTCTCATTTTTAGTCACCAGTTCCCTTTGTTAAGTCAGAAGCAGAGACTTGGGCAGGCTAACTGTCGTGAAAAAAATGTCTGTTCATCAGGTATGGAGACTACTGACACCCCTCTGGTTTTGGGGGAACTTTTTTTGCAGCCATGTGCAGGACCCAAAATACCTTTCTTTCAAATTAGAAATACGCATTGCATTCTCTATATTTAGCTATAAGTCAGTTCTGTTTGGTTGAGATAAATCTACTCCAAAGCTCCTGTAAGTTATCTTGAATAAAATGGTGAGTCATGACATTAAAATGATAGGATTGTACTCTTATTTTCTGTTGTTAGTGTTTCAAGTCATGGCTGCATTCCATCAAAACATGCTTTGAGATTCAGTTGTTAGCTGCCTCCTTGCTATTTGAAGTTGTATTCATCCTGCTTCTTTCAAATGTAGAATGTTTTTAAGTACAAGGAATACACACTAAATGCAACGGAAAATTTCATATCCTATCTGACTAATACCAAAAGCCTTTGATTTGAAAGGTCACAGAAAAACAGTGTGGTGCAATGCACCTCTCACAGATTGTTCAGTGTTTGCCTGTGGTTTAACTCCCAGTCTCTCTATTGTTGTGCTACTTTCTAAGCACTGTTTTCCTAGTGCCTATGGAAGACAGTCTCTCTACAGCCTCACCCCCGTTCCTCCTGGCAGCCCTGCTCCCTTGATAGACTTCAGCTCAGGTTGAGGTGACAACATAATGGAACTGCTGATGGTCAGGTTTCAGGAAACAATCATGCACCTTATGAGAAACAATCACTAAAACACAAGCACTTAGAGGAGCTAGAGATAAAAGAGTCTCATTTTCTTGGCAGCCCATGTAGATGTTCTGCAATGACTGATGATATGCGTGTTATCTTGACACCATACTCTCCCATGTTGAAACTGTTTATGGGAAACAAACATCATGTGAAAAACAGATTGCCAGACACTAAGTAAATCACTCTGATGAGGAACGAGTCAAGTTCTGCCAGTTTTACCCACACTGTCATTGTTATGATGTAACACATTCCTCATGACTGATACTGTATCCAAATTAGGGCACAAAACCTTCTCTTGATCAGTTAACTGAAATTCCCTGCCTTGTAGCGACTGCGCACACGCAGGCACAACCTGGCTCACACACACACAGAACCCGAGTCAGTACAGAATCACACCCTGTGTTAGTGGAGGATTAAGAAGGTGGCAAAATGATACAAATTGCAAATTTTATACCCTTCCCTCTTTAATAAGCTGTTGCAATTTTCAGAGTTCTACTAGCAACGATTAATAAACATTTGGTGTGCTAAACATATGGAAAATCATCCCATCTGGACCATTTAAAACTAGGACATAGACTTTATCTTTGTTTATTTCATCCTTAGCTAAAAGGCTTATTATGAATTGCAATAATCCAGGGAGCCAACCATGGAAGACAGACAAGCTCTTTAGATAAAACCAAAAAGGCAAGTTTTCTAACCGAGGACCAGATGTATTTTTGGGTATTGCCCTTGTACATATTTAGCTGAGCTTTTCAAGTGGTGACGATTTGCATGTTTGTTTTGCAATACTAATGAATATGTTTTAGATTTACATTTTAGAAAATGGAAACTTTTATCTTCTTGGGGCTTTGTAAGTTAATGATTTCCAGAAGATAGTTTGGTATCCTCTTTTAACCCTTCACCATTGAAAACATATCACTTTCCGAGGCACAAGGATCTAGTGCAGGCCTGCTGAACCAAACCCGGGAGATATATGTGACTCTTTCTATTGTTTATTTCTGGAATTACATAAAATGTGGGTTTCACATTTTCAATCTAGTGAAAACATATGTAAATGGCAAATTATTTTAAAACTAGCTTAATGTGAATCGTGGGGTAGGCATTACCATACACATGATCTTTTAATTAGATAAATAAGAAAAACATATTTGGAAAAATATAGTTTTGAGACCCAGTATCTTCCATGAGTGATTTAGTTTCCTCCAAGATAAGGACTGTTTAGAGTAGTAAGGAAAATGTGCTGCATAACAACATTTTTACTTCTAGTAGAGAGAGCAAAGTTGCAGTTTTGTAACATAGTTTTTTACCCTTTGATTTTCTTTAGAGAGGTTATGAGAGAAAATAATTAATGAATAAAACATAATTTTTCAAAGGCTTACCCTCACTGGCAATTTTTATATGACACGAGCCCTATCAGAAATTAAGAATTCTTCCTTAGGGAACAACAGAACATTTTAATATAAGAGATAGCTATAGCTTTGAACTTTGGGTGGTTGACAAATCAGTCTGAAACAGCCTTTCTTCCAAATTTTTCCAATTTTTCATGAAAAATATGATAGGAAACTAAGTAGGATCTTGAAAGAAGAAGATGATTCTTATGCTTAGTTGAGGAAAAGTTGCAAACCCCTGTGTATCTTGGATGCTAAAGTAGTGCTGCAGAGGGGTCCTGGTCTGGAGGGTCGTGCTGTCACTGCAGAGCAGCTGGAGCCACATGCAATGTGAACACCTCTGGGATGAACAGTTTGGCTGCCAGGCACAGCTGTACAGCCTCAGCTCACCCACAGGACACGTGTGTATCTCAGGGGGTGTCTGCATGTGCACAGGTGACACTTCGGTCCTCAGCCGCGTGTGCATTTTCAGGAAAGGGCTCCTGGGAAGGGATCCGGCTAAGACCCCAGCTCCACCATGGAGGAAATCTGGTAGAGTAATTTGCTTTTCACCTCTGTTTGTTTTTAAAGAGAAAGTCAAAGTCAAAGCTCTTGTGTGCTCTTGGCACAGCAAGGGATGGCATGACATTGTGCCTGTCTGGCCAGGGGTGACAGCTCAGCACAGCGTCCCCAGCAGCAGGAATATCCGGCTCCTCTGGGCTATTTAACTCCTGCTTCTGCATTGGCATGGCAACATGTCAGCTACTGGGGGCATGTGCTGGATTTCTGGGGTACTTTTAGCAGCTGCAGAGTTTACAGGGGGGTTAATGGGGTCTCAGATTTGCTTTTCATACCTGTAAACAGCAGAATTGCAAGAGCTCAGCAGGGTAAACCAGTGCTACTACCGAGGCAGCTCCTGTGCAGAGCTAAGGACCTGACAGTGTGAGGGAAGGCAGGAGGTAGGACAGGGCTGTCTCCAGGATCTTGCAGCTCTGGTTGGTAGATCAGGGGAGGTAGGGGTTCTTACAGCTGTTGGGTGACCAAAACTGGCTCAGACTAAAGGGCGCAGAAGTCATGCTTGGGATCCTTTTTGAATCATGTTGCTGTAACTCGGTCTCCTCTCACCAGAATGGGCACTGAGGACCTGGCTGGGCACTGCAGTGGCAGGAACAACACTGTTCATAGGCTCTCAACCAGATGTCCCTCTTGAAACAGGCAGTACTGTGGAGAAAGTGTCCTGTGGGCAGAACTGACCCTGAGGCCACGGGCAGGATCATACTGATTAACCCCCATCCACTGAATTATAGGCAGTTTAGGCTGCTGGGTGGGTGGACTCAGATTTTGTTTCAGGTACAATGCTGTGGAGAAGGTGACCTTACCTAGGGACCATGATTTTTTTCCAACAGAGCCTTTTGGTGACACTGGTCCTCCACTACCGAAGCAACTCTAATGACTGCATAGGCATCATTCTTTTTCCTCTGGGTGAAACCGTGGTCAAATTCCATAATCCCTGTTTACTTTACTTTGCTACTATTTTTCCTTTTTCATTGTCTGTAACATTAATACCTCCATTTCCATCAACATGTGCATAAATATGAGTGCAGCTGGAAAACTGACAACCACGCTCTGCTGAAGCAGTACTAATACTGTATTCTAACACTGCAGATTTTTATTTGCATTAAATTGAGAGTGGCTCATGCACCAAGAGACAGAGAGTTGTTCATCACATACTTTTCAGGGAATGGGATCCTTGCCCGTACTAGAAAGGTGGTTAACATGAACTAAGCGAGCTGGACTTAAATTCATCCCTTTTTTTCTGATGTGGATATAAGGCATATAGTTTTGACCTGAATTAGTCCATGTTAATTAAATATAACCTAAACATTGCTTTTTCTCCAGGCTGGACAGAGCTGACACATTGCCTACAGACCTTTCACTGTCTGACCTTTAGTACATACAGGATGTGACACTCATCTTACTCCATTTCATCTTACTCCATTTTTCCACAGGACTTCTGATTCTTCCAACATATCTGTGGTGGATAGAGAATGAAGCAGGCCTGTGTCACATACAGAGCAGGAAGAAGTGAGTCCTGTGGTTAAGGTAATTGGCTGTGATCTAGGAGGTGTAGCTTCTATCTCTGCTTTTGTCATAAAATCTCTGTGGGAGGCTGCATAGAAGTCTCCCCCCAAATTTCTGAAAGTAGCTGCTAATATTTTCTTCATTATTTTCCAGGAATTCCACATAGGGAATTGAAATCTGATTTCCACAAAGTCAGCTGAAGTCAATAAAACCTGCAGATGTGGGGCTGCTCTGAGAATTCAAGGTCTTGGGTGGTTGGCACTGTACATTGAGTACCAGAGGTGAAGAAAGAAGGTCTTAAATTGTCTGAGTTCAGGTTCCCTCAGATTTATGGCAGACCTCCTGTTTCATCTTGCCCAAGGCAGTTGCAGCCAGGCTCAGACAACCCTAGAAGAGGATTCTCTCCCTTGGCTGTGTGCAGGCTGGAATCTGGGGGAGCTGGAGGGGAGAGATCCAAACCTCACTTCTCTTTCCACTCAAGATGATGCTACTGTAACTGCAATGCCAAAGGTAAACACCCAGGCATTGCTGGCAACTGTTTGAATGGACACCTCCATTTTCCAACCTCATTTCCCTTCTGCACAATAATACAGTTATAAAAATAACTCTCACTTCACGTGGATATGGTGGCTACATCAATAACAGTAACTCACCAGCTCTGGCACGCTCTCTGATGCCAGCTGGCACAAAGGGTTCCATGCCACTGACCTCTTCTAGTCTTCAAAACAAGAAGGCTGTATGCAAACTTCAACCCAAGTGTGGCTCCTGATCTTTGAGGTCTCTGAATTGGGAATGGCTTGGGAAAATGTTACTTGTACCAGCCTGTCTCCATGCCAAGGACCACTCCAGCAATACAAGAGCAGCACTGGCAGATTTGTAGTATCCAGAGTGTTCCCTGGCATTTTTTATTCTCCTGCTATAAGTGAAGCCTGTAGCTCCCAAAGGGCACTAATAAATACTCAGCATCTTGTGTGAGAGGAAAGGCGCATTTCTAGCACAGGTTAGAAATTGTATTTCATTCTTTGTTCACCTCCAGGTGTGAGGAGCACATGGGTGGCAGAGGAAGGAGAACTGAAGTAAGTATTTGAAAATTCTGACTCTAGGTGGTAACCAACTCTTTTCAGCAGCCAGCATGACATAGACCCACCTCAAGACACCTGAGCAGACCTGAGCAGGTAGACAGCTTTCCAACAGTCCCTTCTTTTAGCTGACTTAGTAAGGCAACATTTACATGCAAGCAGAAGCTCAGACAGCCTTAATCCTCACACCTGCATGGTCTTGGCCCTGCAGCCTAATTACTGCAGCTAGACCTGAGCTTGCTCCACCCATGCACTGAGTTGATGGATGTAACCTGTCCCAGGAAGCCATATGTTGTGCCTGCCCCAGGAGTCATGCTTTAAGTTAAAATGTATGTCAAGCCCTGCTTACTGCCAGAACCCAGGCAGCCTGTGCATCTGCCTTGTGTGTAGTGCTTTAAGCCCTGTGGAGAGGCAGGAAACATTAGTGGGAGTGCCATGACTGATGGGGCTGTGCAGTGTCCCAATGGGGCTGGCAAGTGTCCTGCTGCTTCTGCTGTATTCACAAGCCATAATATCAGTTTAGTTTAATGGAGTAACAGCCCTCCAGTAAGGATCATGCCTTCACATAAACCTGGATTGTTGTTCTGCCATTTCCTTCATTTGGTTGCTTTTTAAAAATATGTTTTCTGAGGAGGAAAGAGGAAGAACTCCCCAGTCTGCTTTGTTGGGATTCTCCAGTCCAGGCCTTAACAAGCATCACTGGGTGGGTTCAAGTGATTGAAAAGCACTTTGTGGCCTGAGCCAAAAAGTCATTATGGACATCTTGAAACTTTAATAAAATCTGTGGAGGATAATAGCCAAATTTTGTCCAAAGTTACATTGAATCAGACTGGCTGAAGATCCCGAAGGAATGATTGTACTGCTGGAATTTGGGGTTTACTCTTTGGCCACAGTAAGCCTGCTCCTCAAATAGGAGTTTTTCATTGACTTCAATAGAAGTTGGATCATACGAATATATTTTCATAGAATTAATAAAAAGCAATCAAAATCTTGCAGTCTCTACTTGATCCATTTTCAGGCAAAACTGTCAGTGAAAATCAATGGAGAGGTTTACAAAAGGGAGAGCCATGAAATGTCCCATCCCTGTGACACTAGCTGTAGTGGCCATTTCTCACAGGATTTTCAATATTGATGATTTACTATACAGAATTAGACTTCACTGCACAATTTCAAAACCTGGTTCTGATATTGTATGAAGGGAAAATTGGCTCAAAGACTACAAGTCCAGATTGTCTAGATTTTGTTGTTGTGTTGTTTTTGTTTGTTTGTTTGTTTGTTTTAAGAAAACTGGTATTACTAATTTATAGAGCAGAAAACCCTAAAGATTTTAGATAGAGCTCCATGTACCTTGTCTTTCACGGACTGTGGACCAGGTTTATTTTTAAATATGGAAGCTGATTTTTGTTAATCTTTTTGCTAGTTCCATTGTTACCAGTTCATGACATTTTTGGTGATTCTGGTACCTCTTCCAAGGGTGTTTCCTATATTTTGGGGCTTTCCTGAGAGGTGCTGAGTGCAGTCAGCTTTGATTTGTTCATAGGCTGATACATTGATATTGTTCTGGTTTAAAACTAAAGAGAAAAAGGCACAAGGAGAGCTCTCTTTCTCAGCAAATGACAAAACTATTCTTTACCCCACTCCAGCAGCAGCTGCTTCGGGTGTACATTTGCTGCTGTCAGGACAGGGACATCATAATTTTGCAAGGAGAATAGCTTTACTGAGAGAAAATTGGTCCCCTGGATTGGATAGAAGGACACATGATCTTTTGTGACTTTGGCTGAAGATGGTTACTTACAGCAGGTCAGATTTTTGTAATCTTTCTGTGAGCAGTGGAAGGCCTTGAGGTGCCTCAGATCACATGTCTGCAGTGCACACAAGTCAGGAGCACTCTTTCTTACCTGTTTGGGTGAATGAAGGATTACCTCCTTGTATGCTTCATAGGAAAAAGTCTGACTTTGACTCCAGCTCATTAATAAAGAAGGTTGGGCCAGGAACATTGGTTGCCTTTCTCACATCTCATTCTGGGAAAGACAAAGTCAAATTTTACTCCAGTTTAAATCTCTTTACAATTACTTGAGAAAACTTCCTATTATTTGGATGCTGTACCTCGCAATAGCCATTTAGTTATCCTGTTCAAAATCCCTTAAAAAAATGAATTCTTGTGAATAAAATTCCCATAATAATATTGTGCAGCTAGGATAATACACAGTCAACTGGGGTTACTTTGCATCTAAGAAGAGAGAACAATATGTAGCTATTCTCACTTTTTCTGGAACTTTTCTCACTGAGAGAACTTTAGAAAAATCCATCTAATTTATAGGACTCCTTGGGCCTGAGGACCACACATCAAGCTGCAATATTTAACATATCATAGCAGCAGCACAATACCATTTAAAAATAACACAATAAATGATTAATAGACTAACTCTCTCAAACTCATTCTCTCTGATTATTTCTTTACAATTAAAACAAGTTGCTAGGGTTTTTTCAAAAGAATAAGAGATTTCTCTCTGAAGTTATGCGCTGCTGGTATTTGTTTAAGTTTAGAAGAGCCTGAGCTCCTTTGGCTGTCTTCTTAGTGCTGTATTGTGCAGTATAGACACCCCTTCTGGCTTCCAGACATACCTTCCTTCCCCACTGCTGGTTCCCACTGCCCCAGATGCAGGAGGCATGGATTGTGTGTGCTGTGCTCTGGCAATACCTTCAGGAGGGTATTGGCTGCTGTGACTTTCTAGCAAACATAAATGGGACAGCCTTGAGGCAGCCTGCCCCTGGCCCTAGGACTGAGAGAATACAAAAGAGGTTGGGAAGCTGTTTCAACTTAAAAAAAAAGAGATGCACCCTAGCTTTTTAAAGGCTCAAGATAGCAAGATGTAATCTGGGTAATTCAAGCATATTTATATTTTAGTGCTTTCTCACAAAATGTGTCATTGCCATTAGCTCTGAGTAGTGAAGATACATAGGTGACAACACTGTGTATCTTCACCTTGGGCAAATTAACTGAAGAAGTACTACAATACATGTACTTATCCCAGGGACTTTCCTGGCAACAGTAGATGGAGTACACCCTGGGACACAGCATATTGCTTTATGGGAGGTACTGTTGCATGAGGGGTTTGTGAGTGCTTAGGGACAACCCTGTCATTGTGTAATTTTTTCTGCCTGTTTGTCTCTTTAGTGTTCAGAACTGGATGTGACTGAGACATCCCAGTTGCCATTGCTTCTAGGCTCATGGCAATAGCATGGAACAGTTCAGAGCACATCTGACCTCCCAGGCCTGCGTGCAGCTGCCACTCTCTGGTGGCATGTGTGTTGCAATGGGGTCTTGCAGGGCACAGTCCCTCTCCTAGAGGGGAACACATATGCTGAGAAAGGAAGGAAATGTGCTGTGCTCCAGCAGGTCTGCTAGTCTGGATAACTAGGATTGCAACAGAAAGTGGGAAAAACATCTGCCCTGCAATGGAGACACATGTATTATGATACACGGATGAAAAACTTCAGAATGATGAAAGCAACTTCTCTGGAAACATGCACCACTGCCACTGCCACAAGCATGGGACCAGATGCATTATCCCACAAGCTGGTGTGGCTCTGCTATGGAAATACTGACTCCATGGACTCTTGCTACTTTGTGGAAACCATATGAGGTCAGGAAGTCCAACAGCAGTCCAAGTCTTTGCTTCTTAGGGAGAGATGGGGCTCTGAAAACCATGGCAGAAATACTGGAGAAGCTTGGGATAACCAATTTCCTAGAGTATGTGTAGGTATGAGAAACTGTCAGGACACATGCTCCCATTTTCCCCCTCGAAAATCTCTTAGTACATCAACTGTGCAACAGAGGCACTGACAGACCACAGGCTGATGAGCAATAATGTGATTCACAGAGGGAGGCAGTCAGAAGCACACATTTGATAAAGATTTTTAAGATGGTGTTATCAGGCTCTTTTTGCACCATGTGTGTAGGAAAGGACTCTACTTTAAAATAAATCATTCTATGACATTGCTGAATGAGGAAAATCCAATGTTAGAACGGAAATAAAAATACCTTTATCTGTCTTTTTCCCCACTACTCTTCACAAACTGGTTCTGAGTGCAATATGGCCTTTCTGCTTGAGCCCATCCCAGGTAAGGTGTCTGTGTTGCCTTTTTATTTTTATCCCAGAAGTGTGCTTCCTCCTCTGTAGAGCCTGGAGGCTCCCCTGGGGTGGTCTCAGACAGGAGGGATTTCTTGTGATGAGGACACATGACTGATGGATTTACTCATTCCACTAAATCTCCCCAGTGTAACTCTGATAGAAACACCTGGACGTGGTTTCACCTTGCTTCACTCTTCTGACGTTCACACTTCCTCCTGGTTCCAGTAAGGATTTATTCCTGTAGGCCCAGGCAGTGGGATTCACCCAGTCCCTAACTACTGAGGGTGTAAAAATGGTGCTTTTTGCTGATTTTGAGCAGGAACAAGGGTTTAATGGATCGTCTCTTTGGGGTAAGCTAAATGTCCCTGTTCACATATGGAACCTGTCAAGAAGAGAATTTTTTCCAACACGAAATATGTTTTTAAAAACCTACAGGGGGAGTGGAACCAGTGATTAATTTAATCTCAGTGAGCAGACTTTGAAATCAGGGCTACAGAACCAGCACACAGCACTGGGGGAACAGGCATTTGCTGAGCAACTGTTGTAGGAAAGATGGAGCAGAAGTGGCTCATGGTGCCTCAGTGCTGATGACCACAGGTACACGCAGCCTTTGATATCCTGTCCTCCTACAAGTCACTTATGTGTGAACATCACAAGCATATGAAGAGGTTTGTGTCTGTAGCAGTAGGATTCTCCCAACCCCTAATCCTGAAGGTGTAAGGACTGGCATTCCTCATTTCTTCCAGGCAGAAACAAGGGGTTAGTGCGTGTTGCTGGTTTTTTTCAAACTTTGTAAGCTAGAAGTACGTCATCATGTACAAAGCCAGGAAGAAAAATGAAACCTGCTGATGTGAGCTTGCCCTTGCTGCTGCTCTGTGCAGACTGAAGCTCCCTGGTGAATCTCTTTGAAGAAAAAGCAGGTGATGATGGCAGCAGTGTGCCAAGCCTGAAATAACACACCCAAACTCAGCAGGGCTTACCAGCACTGGCTGGTTCTGTACTAACATGGTCACGCAGCTTTCCTGGCTCCAAATACCTGCAGAGCAGGCTTGTGTCTGCCCATAGTGCACTCTGTCAACAAGACTTTCTAGTGCACATCAAGCTTCAGATAAAATCTTGAAGGTGTTGGATGTCTTCTTAGGTTGTGCTGAATATCCTCTGCTCCCATTCACCTTGGTGGGAACTGAGCAGCATCTCAGCACCACTCATTCCCCGTGTTGCACCATGGAGGTTTAGGATGTTGACATGTGATATTTCTGTACACAATGAATAACACATTGTTCAGTTGCACAATAAGGTGTGGATGGGTTTGATTTCCTGGGCAGAATCAGCTCTGTTTCTGAGCTGGCTTGCACAGCTTCTCTCAGTGGGGTTGAGAGATCACAGAATCACAGAATATGCTGAGTTATGTACTAGTGTGGATGCCTGTCAGCTCCATGAGCTTTAAGGGTGAGATTGCAGGACTGTGGTCTCATCACAGCCACCAGACTTAGAGATAAACATAATTCCTGTCTGCAGAAATAGCCCCCTTCTCTCCCTATTATGATGCTGAACACAAGTAGATGTTTATTTTAATACAAAGTGAAAATGAAACACTGCAGTAGTCTAAATCTCCTTAGATTAATACAGAATGACACAAGTGTTCTGACTCTTCGCTAGAAGGGTGTTGTGAGGACTCTTGTCAATGTTAATATATTCTGAGAGGTTTTGTCATTTAGCTTGTGATAAGGAAAACATTCCTCTCTGTTAGCTATGCAGCATGAACAGACAAACTTGACAAGCTTTCATTGTCATTGTCTAGAAAGGTATTGAAAACTTACAACATATGGGCACATACACACAAGTACACACCCAGACACACATGAACTCAAATACACACACGCACACAAAACTCACAGCCAAATGAATAGATATAAACAATTCTGCCTGTTATGCTATAGCTGTTTTTTTCAGCAGGTTGAAAAAGTGTAACTTACTGTTTTTCAAAGTTTAAAAAGCCTCAAGTAATGATAGCACTTGTTACAGGTTTCACCAGACAGTCATTATCCCTGAGCACACAATTCTAGTTATTTCTAGATAAATACACAGGAAAAGGATCTACTATCTGTATTAGTCTTATATTCTTGAACAGGCACAGGTACATAGTAGGGAAACCAGTGTGACCTAGGAAACCAAGACTCAGGTGCCTACCTCTCCTCCCTGGGACACCAGATGATGTGCTCGATCTCAGATATGCCACCTCACACCTCCTCCTCTTCCCCTTTCAGCTGCCTCCTATATTTACATTCAACAGTGCAAGAGGGCATCCAGTAAATCTTTGCATATGTTTTTTACAGATATATCAGTCAGACTGCAGATCTCAGTTCTCAAGGGCGGTGTTTATCCAGTCACCATCAGTTTCTCCAGGCCAGATGATGCCAAAGAAGAGGACTGGTTTTCACAACACAACACAGCTGCAACTCCAGCCTCTAGGAAGGGCATGTTATAGACCTTGCTGCAGATGCTTTAAGCAAGCTAAGAGCCTTTGCTTCCCTCTTTACCCCTCAGGGAGAGTTGACCTATCCAAGATCTAAGTTGCCCACTGGAAGTGCCTTTCTCAGGTCAAGGTATGTGGTAAGGGGCTGCCTGTGAACATCACATGCAACTGCCTGTCCCAGATGGCTAAAATCACCCTAAATTTCCTAAACAAAGAGCTCGTCTTAAATTTTTACCTCAGGCTCAGTGGCAGAATGCTTTAAAGGCTAAATCAAAACTCCATTGATAGGATTAAAACTAGAGTCTGCACCAAGATTTTGGATAGCTGAGGAACACCAAGCATTTGTTTTTATGCTGCCTCACTGGAAAATGTCATCATTTACAGCGACACTACAATGTTTTGCAATGAAGAAAGACGTGACATAAATCTGTTTCTAATTTTAGCTTGAATGAAGCAATTATTTTAAATAATTTGTGGTCAAGGTTGCTTGCTACTGCACTTTTATTCAAACTCATTTGAAGTAATGCTTTCTTAACCTCACTAAATAAAATTGGGAAAGCCAGAAAGCAATAGATCTTCATTAGGGTTGTATGTATAGGCATCAGCCAAATCATTATTGTTAGCAAATCCATCAGGCATATCTAACCTTAGTCCAGCATTTAGATCTAATACGATCATTAACTGCTTCATTTACATCGTTATTGAAGTTCTCTGTACCATCTTTTTTTGGCCCATTCTTTTGTCAATGAATTATATATCACTAGCTCAAGACTGAAGACTGTGCTCATGTCACCTGGATTTCTGAAAAGTCATATGCCAATCCTTATTAAAGGATATCCTAGATATCTACATTTTTCTTTTAGACATTAGCCTCCTTTAGGGGAGAATTCATAATCTTTGTGATCCAATCAGAGAAATAATGCTAAGCAAGTCTGAGCACACTCAGAAAATGGATAGATATGAACGATGAGAATCCAGAGAAAAAAGAATGGAACTGAAGAATTGGTATTTGTTAAAGAAAGTAAACCTGTCCTCCAAATCCACTCAATGGAAGGAAAATATACCATTTCTAGAAACAGACCAGCCTGGCCAACTCAGTAATTCTTTAGCAACTCTAAAAGTCAAAAAGAAACATAGAAAGTGAAATCCAGGTCAGGAAACTAAAAATGAGTATAAAAGAATCACACAAGTACTTAGAGAAAATAAGAAAGGCCAATGCAAAAAATAAGCCATGGAGATATAAAGGATAAAATGAAAACACTGTATAACTTCCTTGGCAGTAAGAGGAGGACCAGAGAAAGCATTGGCCAGCTAATAAATGGGACAGGAAAGCTAATAACAAAACATGCCAGGAAGGCCAAATTGTTTAATGCCTTTTATTGCTTCAGTCTTCATTAAAAAGCCTGACTGTAATCAGATGGCTGACACAGTTAACACCAGCCACAAAAGGGTAAGAACTCAGGCAAGAATAGCGAAAGAAATGTTTAGAAACTGCTTAGATAAATTAGATTTTCTCAGATCATTCAGGCCTGTAATTCACCCTAGGTTACTCAGGGAACTGGCTGAACAATCCTGAAGGCCATGGTAATTATCTTTGAGAATCTGGATGATGCTGGGCTAGAAAACGGCTGAAAGAGTGCCTATTATAAAAAAAAAAAGGAAAAAAAGAGGACACGGCATCCCAGCTGATGTGACTTTCATTTCCCAGAAAGATCATCAGACAAGGGTCCAAATGACATGCAAGAGAGTAAAGTGATAAGTAGTTATCAATGTGATTTGTCACGACCAGATCATATCAAACCAGCCTGTTCCTTTGTTTGTTTTTCCTATGACTGGGTAACAAGACATGTGGATAGGCAAGAATTCAGTAAGGTTTTTTGCACTGCCTCAGATGGCGTTTTCATAAGCACCCAGGGAATTGTGGTCTGAATCATGGGCCTCTAACTTTGCTGGGCTCAATGAACAATAATACTGGAAAACATGTTGCATTGCTTTCCATGTCAGCTTTGGTTTGAAGCTCTGCTGCCCAAAAGTCACGGCTTCGGGACCACTGACTCTTGACAAAGCTGCTGCAAAATAGCCACAGTATTTATTGGTGAATGACAGCCAAGGATCTGCTGTCAGTAGTTCAGTATTGTGCTGATTGGATTTAGCAGGTAAGGTTTTGTAAGGGGCTGTCCCAGGGTCCAGGTCCACTGTTATCATTACAGTGACTTGAATGATGCACTAAAGAGCACAAGTTTTAAATCTGGGTTTGATTCTAAGCACTGACAAATTGCAAGCATCTTGAGGGAAAGGCCTGAGGAATTGAAGAAATCCTCTAAAAGAGGTAGGATAACCTTGAATATAAACTGGCATCTAAATAGGGCTTAAATGCCTCCCTGAATACTTAATAGTAAATGAGAGGGGAGGTAGCAAAGATCTGGGAATTGTAGTGGATCATAAGCTCAGCATGAGTCAGTAATGGCATCGTGTTGTGAAAGAAGCAAATATTATTCTGGGATATATAAACAGCAGAATTGTACAAAAGACATATGAGGTAATCCTTCCATTGGTAAAATCTCCAGTAGGGAGCCAATTCCAGTTTTGGGTACCGGACTTCAAGAAAATTTGTAGAAAGTCCAGGGGAGAGAAATGAGTCTGGTCAGAGGTCTAGAAAACATGTTCTGCAGGGGCAGGTGTCAAGAAATATGTTTGCTTAATTTATAAAGAGAAGACTGGTGAGACTTGTGCCTGCCAGGCTTCAAATAAATAAAATGCATCTTCAATGAGATGGTAATAAACCTTTGTGTCTCTATTCATTGTGCTTAATACAATAAGTTATATGTTTAACAAAGATTTAAGTTGACTTTTTGAGAAGTCTTTTTTCTGGAAAAATTCTTTCAGAAACACTAACATCCCTCTGATGAGGGCCATTAAGACCAGACTTTCAAAATACCTGCCAGGAATGCTGCAGGTAGAGCTAGTCTTGCCTTAGACAGATTGATGAATTATTCCTATTTTCTTTGTTTCTATGAGAATGGATTGATTTTTAAAAAATTCTGGGCCCAGACAGGCACATATTTACCATAAGCAATCTCTGTGCATGTCACAAATATGAGCTATGAAGATGTTGTATGCGATATTAAACTCGTTGATGCGTAAATCAATGTGTAAGTTAAGCATATGTTTAGTCTAAGCGCGTTCACTTCTTTTGGTAAATTTCTGCTTTCTTTCATTCAAAAAGCCATTGCCAGAAGATGGCTGTGGATGCAGGATGTCTCTGTGCCTCTCTGTCCTAAGCCTCAGTCCTGGGTCCTCCTCATCCAGAAGACGGGGTGAGGAAATTGGTTTTAACATTGGCAGGACAATTTCTAATCATCTCTGTGGTTCTGGCCCCACAGATTGGCATCATGATTGGGCTGGGGATGTGGAGGAGACTGCTCCTGCTCTTTCTTGCTGCACTTCAGAGACAGCAGGCAACCTTTGAAGAAGCCTGTGTGATCACGAGTGGATACTAGCTAACGTTAGCCACCTAACAGTGGGGCTGAGCAGAGGCAGTGCATCGCCCAGCACCCCACAGAGTGCGTCAGTCCAGCTCTGTCCCTCCTCAGTCTCACTCTCCTCACTCTCAGGCCACCAACCCTGGTCCCACCAACTGCAGCTGGTGCTGGGTTTCAAGGCTGCAAAGAGGTAGTCAGCACACTTATTCAGCCAAATGGTAGCCCACAGGAACAGGACTGACCTGGCCTAGGGATATGGCTAATCTCACCCAGTACCTGCACAGGCATTTTGTCCAATGTGAAGAAAAGAGCAGAAACCTAAAGCCAGATGAAGACAAATACATCGAGTTGCTTCATTAGGTGGTAGTCTGCAATTAGATAAGGCTAGAGTGTGTGACAAGTGCCCTCATTTTGCCCAGCAAAAAAAGACTTTGGTCTTGACTAATAAAATGTCAGCTAGGAGCCATAATATTCAGAGTTGTCTTGTTTTGCTCTTTATTCCAGTGAGTGATGCCAATGTTTCATTGTTTATTTGGATTGTTTTTATCTTATCCAGTGTATTTTGCTCTGGGCAAAGACACAGGCATTAAGTCAACAGAAGGACCTAGGTGTTGCAACACCGAGTGTTGGAGCCCTTAACTGTTAGGCACTGGGCCACATAGTGGAATCCCAAGCCCCATATGAAATACTGGTCTTCCTAAACAAAGCACAGGGTTTAACACAATAATTTATCTCTAAGCATCACATGGGAATGTGTCTCTGCCACTCAGACATTTATTATTTCCCAGCCAGGAAAGTTAGAGAGGAGGAAATAGTATCTCATGTGACTTTGGAGAACCTTACACCCACTGAATAACAAGCAGCAAAGGGGGAAGGGGCAGAGGGAAGACGAGCAGTTTGGAAACAGCCTAAAGGCAGAAATTTGACACAGAAACTCTCTGGCATAAATTCCTCAAGAACAGTGAGGCTGATAGAGGAGAAAAGAGGTCCCTAAATGATTTGTGAGCAGAAGGCAGGGTGCTAATGTATTTACATAATTTATTCATAACAGTTTGCTCAGCCAGCTCTACCAAGGACATGGATACTGAATGCTTTAAATGTTCTCTAGGGGAGGAGTGAATCTGACTTTTTGAGCTGAGTCAATGGCTACTGACGTCTCTGCTGCCCTTTCTGCATTCCTCTGTGAGCTGTGGATCCAGTGCTGGGTCTGATGCTTCTTGGTCCCATGTACAGATGTTCCACCTGTGCAAAGGGAAGTTGAGCACCCACGTCCAAGCCACTGCTGGATTTCTGTCATTTAAAAAAAATTTTGTACCCACCCTCTGTATTGTGGGTTAGTACCTCAAGCTCTCAGACAGGGCATGCTGTGGGAATACACCAGCAGCAGCTAGCAGTTATGAAATATCCTCAGATGCCTCTGACTGCCTGAGCCTATTCAGAGCAGTACTGTTCTGATGCTCAGAGAAAAGATAAAACTGCCCTGCACAGCAAGTGAATCCCACATTGTGCTGGGAACAGGAAGGTCCCTCACTGCCCTGCTGCTCCCTCCCACTTCTCTTTTTGCTATGCAAAGTCAGATGAAAATGAATTAGATGCTTGTACTGAGCATTTCAATGGGATAGAAACTCAGCAATATTACCTGTCAGTGGGTCTCTGGGAAGCAAAAGGTCCCTGCCAAGTCCTGCTGGATCTTGAGCAATCTGTGCGCAGCGTTGGCATGGCAACCCACAGATACAATTTCCATGCATCATTTGTCTGGGGACTAGCTTCTCTCCAGCCTTCAGCCTGGAGCTCGGAGCTGGCCAAGTGTCTAGTTAGTCTGAGTCATTGAATTGCTGGAAGGGATTATAGGGTTAAACTGGGATAACCTAAATAGGCTGATAAAAGGCTATTCAGTAAGAGATGCAAGTGCCCAGCATCTCCCAGGTTTTAGCCCTCATGCTCTCGAGTCCTGAGTTGAACTTATCTAAAAGAATAAAGGGTAGGCACTGGAAATTCCCCAAAAAACTTGGAAAGACACTCAGTGATCTTAGCCTCTGTGAGAGCTGGAAAGATTTATTTTAGAAAGAGGTTTGGATGGTTAAATATTATTTGGAACTGTGGTTTCATTTTGTATGTACAGTGGTTTTACTCTTAGTTCCTTTCCTGTTCTATAATCTCCTCTGTTTCTTCAGTGTAATTAGCCTGTTGTTTTCAAAAGGCTGCTGATTGTGTGTGAATTGAACTCATTATGCACTGACTTCGCTCTGTGTGTGTGTTATGTATGCTGCCTGTGCCTGCCGTCCCTGACCTGCACCAGAAGGAGCTTTGCAGGCTGAGATATTTGCATGTGGCAATGGGCTGAGGAGGAGGGTAACTCAGCAGGCTCTTGGCTCAGCAGCTCCGAGCCTGAGAGTCCCAGCTGATGGTTCTGGAGATGAAGCCTCCCCTCCTGGAAGTGTAGGAGTCTGTGCTCCCTAAACAGAAGCAGATTTAATCATAGGGGCCTGTCAGGGGGTGTGTTTTGGGTACTGTCTGAGGTCCAAGTGCTCAGCAGATGTATTCCAGTGTCTCTTGCAAGATCAACTAAAAGATGAGTCCTTGCAGAGGCCTGATATTTCTAGGTTCTGCTCCACACCAAAACCTATAAGTACTGGGGAATACCAGTTTTTGGGTTCTGTCAGCATGGCATAATTATCCTGGAATAATGGTCCTTGAGAATCTGTACCAGGGGATTTAGGCTCTGACTCCTGCTGTTGTGGATGCTCTATGGGAACAAGACAGAACTGGGCTTTTGAGAGCTTTTACAACTCCACAAGTCTTTGGAAAGGCTGGCATGGTTGGTTGCCTCAGAGCCATTGGTTTTGTAGTTGTGGGTTCCCAGACCTGCTTGCTGGCTTCCAGGTGACTTCAAGTCTAGCTTTGATCTTCTGAAACTTTTAGATCATTTAGTTTCAGCAAATGACTCTTTTTGGCCAGACTGTTTTGCTCCCAAACTTTTGTCTAACCCTACTTCAGTGTTCAAGAAAAAGAAAAGCTTCCCATTTGGCTTCTCAGTATGCTTTGAGATAAGTTCTGGGGGAACTGCCTTATCAAAATGGAACTTCCTTGTCCTTCCACACTGTGTGTGACTTGCTACACTATCAGAACTCCCACTAGTTCAGACAAGGGTTGCCAAGTCACATATGTCCAACAGCATTAATTCACGAGAATGTATAGAAGATGTCATTCCTTCAATTATCTTTTTGTACCTTTAAGTTCTTGAAGTGCAAAAGACTAGTAAGTATAGCTATGTATAGTAAAATACTTTCAAAAGGCTCCCTAATTTTCCTCCTGTGAAGTGATCACTAGTACAATAATGCACAGAAACTAAACAATTTTGAATCCAGGTTATGTTCAGGAGCAGGGAAGAAAGCAATGAAAATTGCTTCCCCTTTGCCTTCTCTATACAGACACTTACAGAAATTCCATTTAATTGGTCTCTGCCCAGGGTAATGTGAATTTTGTCCTTAAAGAATAAGTAGTCATTCATTTGGTGGAGAAAGTCAAATTCAATGTTAATGAGATCACTCCCCCCATGCAGGGAGGTGCTGTAGCTGAAATGAATGTTATCAAACATAAACACCATTTATGGATGCCAGGCTCCCATTCTGTGTTGGCCTGACAACTTTGAAAGTGATACTTGTTTTAGCGGCTAAGCAATCAGCAAAAGTGACAATTTCTTCTTGAAGACAGCTTGATGATCTAGCAACTTCTATTGCAGTATTACTACTAAAATGCACAGTATGAATCATCACAGTCACTTTCTATTTTGAAAAGTGATAGTGATAAAGTATATTGCTATGTAAATACAGGGGATAAATTCTTCTCAGTCCATCAGTAGCAAGAGGAGGATGGTGATGGACAGCCACAAAGGGAAAATGTTTGTATCATAATTGTGCCTATTTTTCTTTTATGGAGCTCATTCATAATGCCTACAGAAATAAACAACATGCAAAGGAAAGCGATGTGCACAGCAACTGCCATTCCTTCTACCGTGTTGCCGTATTAACCCTCAGTTTGATAATTAAGTAATTAGTTTGTACAAATCTGAATCACTCATCTTAGAAGGGAAGGACTCTCACTGCTGGACTTGCAGTGTGATCTGTGGGCTCAGGACTGAATTATGCTTGATGTGCAATTAAAAGCCATTTTTGGAAGCAAACGTTTTTCTATGAGTAGGAAAAAGCATTCAAATGTCTAGGTTTACATTGACATTTCTGCTAATAAATTGCACATTTAATCTCAGATCCTCAGTGTAAAAGAATTTGCTCAGTAGAGGCGGAGCTGATAAGAACTCTGCAGTAGGTAGGATCAGACCTCTCTGTTACACCAGAGACTCATTCCTGCTCTGCCTGACAGCAATCTTACACTCACCACAATGCTGGAGCTTCCCTTCTGGCCTGGGACTTGTGCAGGTGCAGCGAGTTGGCCAGATCTGCTGACCAGTTTCTTAGGTGGGAGGTGCCAAAGAAGAGGAGAAGAAATACGGCATTGCAATGAAAACCAGATAAATCTTGCAGGGTCTTTGCAAGGAAAGTAGCATCTTCCAGCAGAGTCAAAGGCAGGGCCACTCCCACAACCCATGAGCGCATGCATGTGAGGACATGCCATGACTGCACATGCAGAAGTGTTTCCATCCTGTGATCTGTTGTTTGTTCCCAGTCTCATGGTCCAATGTGAATCATCCAGAAAGCTCAGAGGCTTGGGAGGTGGCATAATCAAGCCTTTGGGGAAGTCTGGCCCAGCCAAAAGAGCATCAGAGGGGAACTTAGAGTGAGTGGCTACACACATTTTCCATTCTTAGCCATGATCATCTGTAGAGTGATTCAGCTCTCTGAATGTAATGCCCTTTGAAAGACTCCATGGTATCCAAGCTATGCATGTGAAGCTGTCATGTCTGAGTGCCACAGCCTTTTTTCTGGAGATACACTGTCTACCTCAGAGTATCTCAAATGCTGGGATTCGACACCTATGTATATTAACTGAATTACATCCTTAACTTAATCAAGTCTTAATTTTTTCAGGAATGTAGGAATTGCTCTCTACAGTAACAAGATGACTGGAGGTCTGTGGAATCCTCTGACTCCTCCCCGTCAGAGAAATCCCCAGGGACTTGCCTTGGAAGAATACATCATAGAGTTTTCCCCACCTAGGCTGATAGATAGGACTCTGCCCAGGGTGCTCTGCAGCACTACTGCCAATCTACATCAGATTGCCTCCCCCATTGGCCAGTTGACACTGCCCACCCAATTATTCATCCCTCATCCCCCCTACAGGTTGCTGTCCTTTGCCCTGCCCTTTGCCCGCCCCTGTGCCCTCAGGTCATTGCTCACTGACCCCATACTTAAGTCGTGCAGACCATATGGTTTTTGTCTTTTGTCTCTGGTCTCTTTGGTGTGCTGAATGCAATAAACCCTCGTTGGCATGTACCATGCAAAGACCCTTCCTGTCTTTCCAGTGCTGAGCTATCTGTGGCGTGTGTGCATGGACTGGAAGTGGCCATTCTCGTGGCCTTCCTCTGAGCGGCTTCTGAAGGAGACGCCTCAGAGAAGGCTGCAGCATTTCTACCACCCTGCCACGCTGCAACAGAGGTTTTAGTGGTTTAGCAACTGCAGAGTCCTTGGAATATCTTCATAGCTTTAGACACTGGCAAGTGGAGGGATGTAGGGCATACCAGTACCCATTATAGCCTTACAAATTCAGCCATTCCACTTCTGAGAGCACAGCTAGTTCAGCTATTTCTCCAGGGCCCTGCCTTGTCCTGCCAATGCTTAGGAAAGTTTGGTGTGTGGTGACCCTGGCACTGTCTGGTTATGCTGGGGAAAGCACAGAGCACAGCTCTTTGAGCTGCATCAAGCCAACTGGTCTGGGGCCTTAATGCCAGTGCTAGCTAATGAAGCCTGCAGGAAGTTGGGGGCTTTCAGTTATGCCCAGCACCTGGATAGAATGCTTGGACTGTGGCTGGACTGATTAATTAGTCAGCCTGGTAAGTTGTACCATGTAGGCTTACATTTGGAATGTCTGCTCATTCCTGCATCCTCCTGGCTTCCCAAAGTTCACACGACTGTAGACTTTTAAGGAACAGGCACAGAGCTCCATCTGGCTTGACAAAGGGACTTAGACACAGAAGTCAGATCTAGCAAAAAAAAAAAATAAGGCAAGCACTATTTCATATATTTTGAAAGTGCTGTGGCTACACAATCATAGGGAAGTGTCATAACCACAGCTGTTCTCCTGCCACTGTGCTGCCTTAGTGACAATGTTATAGGATAACCTAATGCCTAGGGAGGTGTCCAATGGCTCTGGAAAGCCTGTTCTCTAGATATTAAGCCTGTAGAGAAACTACTCTTTTTACCTGTCCTAGCCACAAATCACACCATCTCGTTTGTTTTGCTGTGTGGAACCTCCTGGTCTGTCTGAGCTTTGTTTGCTGGTACAAATGAGGTATAAAAGTAGTTCTGTTCTTCAGAGGTACAAAACAAGGATATGAAAGGCCTGAGATACTGAGAAATTGAAGTTTGAAATTGAAACATTGGCTAAATGCATGAGTCACATTCAAAAGCTTACATCAGGACTTGAGATCGTTTTCAGAAATTAATTTGTTGTATTCTTCCCAATGGGAGTTACATTATGTGGGACAGTGCCATTACACTTGTCTTTCAGACAGGAAAGTAAAAGATCAGGTTTACTCTCATGGTTTAACTTCACCTGGAAACTAAGCACCATGCAGCCATTCAGTCACTCTTCCCTGGTGGGATGGGGGAGAGAGTTGAAAGGGTAAAAGTGAGAAAATTTGCATGTTGAGATAAAGACAGTTCAGTAGATAAAGCAAAAGTTGTGCACACAAGCAACGCAAAACAGGAATTCATTCCCCTCTTCCCATGGGCAAGCAGGTGTTCAGCAGCCCTCAGTAAGGCAGGGCACTCTCTCATGTAACAGTGACTCGAGAAAACAAACACCATCACTCTGAGCTCTATGTGCTGAGTGGGATGCCACATGTTAGGGAATATCCCTTGGGTCAGCTGGGATTGCCTGCCCCCCCTCCCAACTGCTTGTGCACCCCCAGCCTCCTCAGTGGTGGGGTGGGATGTGACTACTTTGCCTCTATGTGAGCACTCCTCAGCAATAATGAAAATATCTCTATATTATCAACATTATTTCCAGCACCAATCCAAAGCACAGCCCCATACCTGCTACTGTGAAGAAAATTAATTCTATCCCAACCAAAACCAGCACATTTATTAATGAATCTTCTGAAGGCAATCCTCTCTATGAGGAAGACTATGGAAATCTGGCCAGAAGAAGTCTCTCAGAACCGAGCATGCCAGGGCTCCTGTTCTCAGAGAGTGTTGATGATATTCTGCATAAATTCATAAACCTTCATGAGATGCAGATCATCTCCCAGTGGGACTGGAGGAGTTGAAGTCTTCCTAAGGAAGAAAATATTTAGAGTCAAATGAACATAAATCCCAGGCCTGAAATGATTCAGATTATAACCTGTGGAAGCTCAAAGGCTGGGACTATTATCAAAGGAAAGAACAAGGGATGAAAGATGGGATCTCTGTTGTGATGTAGCAAGCAAATACTTGCTCTATCTTGTTAGCAATGACGTTCAGAAACTTAGCTAATAATAGCCCAGCCTTGATACCAGAGAAATCAATCCCCATGTACTGAACTATCAACAGATCTGATTTGTGTACGTGATGTTCAGAACTGCAAGGAGATGTGGTATGAGACAAATTAAATGTAAAATATGACAAACTGTTGGATATATATTTTCCTATTATCACACCCTGGTAAAGGAATGGCAACATTAAGCATCTATTTCAGTCACTTGAGTACTGTCTCATGTACACTTATTTAAAAGGATACTTGATCAGTGCAAAAACCTTGAGTCAGAGAGCTAATGCTTGTCATAATATGATGTTATGTTGCTTAACACAGATGATGACAAGTGTTTTTTCTAAACTATCTGGCTTATACCTACATATGAGTAATCACTTGTGGAAATGTCAGAGAGGATAGAGGAATGTGGTAAGGAAAAGAAGTTAATTATCAATCACATTCAAATGTCTGAGCCAAAATAAGTGGACAAACAAACTAACTAAAAACCACAAGTGAACTTTGAATATGAGCTGAGACAAGAACCCATCTGATAATGCTATTCAAGTGGTTTCTCTATACAGAGAGCTGAACTGCTCTGCAATGATCAGGACAGTTGGGGAAATACAAGAAGACAAGGACTAGCTCCTTTGCAAACCCGCAGGGGCACACTGGCAAAATTTTAGGGGTCTGTTTCTGAAAGGCTAAGTCTGGAAACAATGTTGCCTGGCACTGAAGGACTGAAGCGCCAGGATTGCCTTGATTCTGACTTTATAGCTCCCCAGATGGTAAGAACTGCTCTAATCTTGACAGAGCTGAACAGCTTGGCACTGTGCTTGCATTAATCATGGTCATTGTGATCATTAAGCAGTCACTGGATAAAGTAGACAGAGATCAGAGTAGTGACCAACACTCTGGCCCCTGCTCTCCATCAACACCACACAGCTACGTCCAGCTTGCTGCTACCTCTTCTCTCTCACCCCCAAATTTCTACCTGACAGTCTTGACCCCCATATAACCTCTATGCTAGTGCATATTGCAAGGAGATAAGGGCTTAAATCAGCAGGTGAGAGGCTGAATGTTCCTGGCTATCACATGGGACTCTGTCTCCTGTTCGTGCACGCTACAAATAGAGTGCGTTGGCCATCACCAGCATGATGGCCTGGTCTCTGCTGGTGAGCAGGAATTAGACCCCGTAGATTCTTTGCTCCTTACAGATGTTTATGTCAGTTGCAGTTGCACACCTGAATTAGAGGGAAAAGTGACATTTAATAGCAACTTGTGTTGGGATTGACTGACAAGGTCTGGGCAGCAGGGAGGCTTCAGGGCTGTTGTGGTTTAGCCCCAGCCAGCAGCCAAGCCCCAGGCAGCTGCTCACTCACCCCCCACCAGCAGGAGTGGGGAGAGAGTCAGAAAGGTAAAAGCCAGAGCACTCATGGGTTGAGATAAAGACAGTTTAATAGGGAAAGCAAAAGCTGAGCATGCAAATAAATTAAAAGAAGGAATTAATTCACTGCTTCCCAGGGGCAGGCGGATCAGGAGCAGGCAGGTGTTCAGTCATTTCCAGGAGAGCAGGGCCCCATCACATGTAGCAGTGACTTGGGAAGACAAACACCATCACTCCAAATGTCCCCCTCTTCCTGCTTCTTCCCCTCACTTTATGTCTTGAGCATGATGTCATATGGTTTGGAATACCCCTTTAATTATTTTGGGTCACCCATGCTGGCTGTCCCAGGCACCCCCAATTTCCTCGCCACCATGGCCATATGAAAAGCAGAAAAGGCCCTGGCTCTGTGCTAGCCCTGCTCACAACAACAAAAACATCTCTACATTATCAACTTTGTGCTCAGCACGAATCCAAAACACAGCCCCACAGCATCCACTGTGGAGAAAATTAACTCTACACCAGCTGAAATCAGCACAAGGGGCTTCACTGAGAAGATTCCAGAAGCTTTCCTCATGTCCAACAGAGCCAATGCCAGCTGGCTCAAAGACAGACACAATGGCCAAGGCTGAGTCCATCAGCCACAGTGACAACCTCTGGAATAATGTGTGTAAGAAAGGGAAAAACATTGCACAGGAACAACTGCAGTGAAAGAGAGGAGTGAGAATATGTGAGAGAAACATCTCTGCAGTCCCCAAGGTCAGTGAGGAAGGAGGGGCAGGAGGTGCTCCAGGTGCTGCAGCAGAGATTCCCCTGCAGCCCATGGTGCAGCCCATGGTGAGGCAGCTGTGCCCCTGAGCCCATGTAGGATCACAGGGATGCAGAGATCCACCTGCAGCCCATGGAGGATCACAGGGATGCAGAGATCCACCTGCAGCCCATGGAGGATCACAGGGATGCACAGATCCACCTGCAGCCCATGGAGGATCACAGGGATGCAGAGATCCACCTGCAGCCCATGGAGGATCACAGGGATGCAGAGATCCACCTGCAGCCCATGGAGGAGCCCATGCTGGAGCAGGTGGATGCCCAAGGAGTCTATGACATCCTGGGAAGCCTGCATGGAGCAGCTCCTGGCAGGACTGTGGACCCGTGGAGAGGAGCCCACACTGAAGCAGGTTTGCTGGCAGGACTTGGGACCCTGTGAGGAGCAGAGAAGCCTCTGGAGCCCTGTGGAAGGGACCCATGCTGGAGCAGTCTATGCAGGACTACAGTCCATGGGAAGGATTCATGTTGGAAATGTCCATGGATGACTGTCTCCTGTGGGAGGCACCTCACACTGGAGCAAGGAAGGAGTGTGGGGAGCCTTCCCACTGAGGAGGAAGAAACAGCAGATATGAGTGATGAACTGACCACATCCCCTATTCCCTGTACTCCCAGAAGAGAAGTTGGGAAGGAAGTTGAGCTTGGGAAGAAAGGAGTTGTGAGGAGAACATGTTTTAAGATTTAGTTTTGATTTTTCATTACCCCATTCTGATTTGTTTGGCATTAAATTAATTTCCCCAGGTCAAGTGTGTTTGCCTGTGAGGTTAACTGGGGAGTGATCCCTCCCTGCCCTTATCTCAACCCATGAGACTTTCATATTCTAACCAGGCATCTCCCATCATCCTGAACATGCTGCATTCAAAAAGGTAGTGGGGTTATTAAAAAATAAAATTCCTGAAAGCCCAGACAACAAGCACAGGCTGGGAGCTTCCTGGTACATTTTCCCATTAATCTCTTTGTTTGTTTGATTGTTTCTTAAATAAAAAATAAATAAACATGCCAAAATCAACACATGCATTCATTTTAATGTCATTTAGTAGGGAAAAATCTTCTGAACATGTTCAAAACTTGAAAACAGTCTGACCTCAGTCTTCTACTACAGATATGTCTAGACTAGAATTTGCTCTCCTGTTGTAACTTGTGTTTATTAGTTGTTTGCCAGCTAGCTAGTAGAGTTGGTGAAGACATTTGAAATTGTAGAAGATAATCTAAACATTCCAAGAAGATGTGTTGCAGCAGACATTTGTGGTTTACGCTCACTTGTGCACTGAGATAACTCAGTGCACACTCTCTCTCAGCAGTAACAAGTGTTTGCCTCATGGAATGAGCATTTATGGACTGTCTCAACTTTCATTTATAAGCATATTAACCAAAAGGAAGTAATTGACAATCAATTAAATTGGGTCACACATCAAAACCCATGTTACACCGGAATATTCTGGTAGTTTTAAACTGAATTAAAAACATTAGTTAGTATAGGCTTGGCTGAGAGGTCACACTGCTGAAGAATGTGAGATACGTGGAACACTTTGTCCAGAAAAATATGTCTGAGGAGTCCACGGGCAGAGGAAGGACAGCCTGCTGCATCACCTCTCAGAGACAAAGTGGGAAGCTGGCTGCTCACTGGAAAACTGTGAGGAGAGGAGCAGGATACAAATCTTACCACAGTAGATAAGAAGTGCCTACTACAACATAGTGATTTGAAGAAGTAGATTAAAGAAGGGAGCATCTCTCTTTCATAGAAAGAAAGCAGCTGGCCTCAGCAATCTGTTTCATTTGATGGAAAAAATCAGAAAATAAACCAGTGTCTTGAAGTAAGGGGCCCCATAAGAATCACTTTTTTTTTTTTTTTTTTTCTACAGAGAGTGTGGTGAACCAAAAGGCTGGATAGGGGAGCATTTGGTGATGGTAATGTGCAGTCAACATGCCTTGGAATGGTACAGCTTGATTACAAAGTGAAATCTCATTGACATCAAACAAATATATCAGAGTAAAACTAACAACCAAAAATAGCTGGCACAGATAATATTGAAATAAAATGTATCATAATGTACATACTACTCCAATAACATTTATATTACAACAAATTGAGTGTCCTCAACCATTTGTTTTTATTCTGTAGAAAACAATTAGGAGGTAAGATATTAGGACAGATATACAAAGATATATTTCAAGTCCCATGTCAAACCTGGCTCAGAGGCCAGACTGAATTTTTTTCCTCAAGAATATAAATTCTGGGAGACCAAATGTGTGTTCTGGGAGATGAAGTGTCCAGTGAGAACCTAAGGAACTGAGGAAGGCCAGGGGATTAGGGGTGGTGTTAAATTATGAAATTCAAACTGGATTAATGTCTCCCCTTGCACACTGATTCCCTGACCTCCCTGCATCCAGGGTGGTGTGGTCCTGTATGCAGAGGGAGAGAGTGTAACCTCTCCCTTGTGCCCTATAACAATGGCATGGTGGCCGAAGAGGAAGCTTTGCGATGCAGGTGCTTTCTCCTGGCTTCACTTCAACTCTGGCTTGGCCACTGCCCCATGAGCTACAAGTTTTCCCTTTTGCCTCTGATAGCAGCTGGAGGAAAGAAAAGGAGCTTTTCTACACTGAGAAAGTGAGGAACATCACCAGCTGGAAGAAAGAGGGAAGCAGCCAACCTCTCTTCTCCCTCCCTCTGCAGCAGGGAGACCACATTCAGGTAGCACCAAGGGGTAGTTTGACATAGGAGCACAGCCACTGGGCCAGCAGCAGCCCTAGGCAGCTGCTGGCATCCTAAACCTGCCCTATATCCCTGCTTTCTCAGAAATAATTACCTAAGGACAGATCTAAAATCAATTAGCTGATCGAGGGAGTGACCTGTGTGGAAACTCAGTGATGTATCTGAACTCAGACTGTGTCAATAAAAGCTTCAGTCATAGCACAAGTTGAGCCAAGAGTGAGGTACATTTTCCCATAACTTCATGCGTAGCCAATTCCTTAGAATTGAACAGCCATGTTCGGCCCACTTTAGGGCGTAGTCTTTTCCACCCTGACTACATATTTCTATGGCAACTACTCCTACCAGACACGTCTGTGTATATGTCTACATGTAAATAAATCACAGATAAGGTGCTAGTAAATAGTGCTAAGACCGTGCCAGTTGCTCCGTTGTGTGTGGACATCTCCCGCTGCACGCTGCCAGCCTGGTCTCCATGCGGGTCTGTGCAGCAAAGACACAGAGCAAAGGGTTGGGCTTTTACTGAAACCTGTGCTGTGGTTTAGCAGCAGCAGAGTGTTGCTGCACTGGCTGGCAGGGAGCAGTCTGCCCTCTGTTGCGATACCAACAGGGAAACTGGAGCTCCTCTGATGCCTAATGCGAAAACCAGGCAGCGCTTGCAGCTTTGGACAGACAGAGCGAGTCAGTCAACGTGGTCACTGTGTACAGCAATAAGGAAGAACTGCTTCCTCATTTGTCAGCTTTTGGAGCTAATATGTGAAGTTAGGCAGCTTTTCCATCCTTAATAATTAAAAAAATCATCAGGAAAAAATTACATTTCCTCCTATATTTCCATATCACTTGACTCCATGAATCCCCCTTCTTTTGACGAGGTGGGAGCTGAGTGGTGGAGCCGGGACATGTTTGACTGTATGGAATTTTTTCATTTCTTGGATAATTTTTTAAACTTTCTTTGCTTTCCTTGCTTCACACTTTCCAAACCATAATGGTCTGAGAAGTAACAGGCTCTGTCATGCCTTTAAGATGCTAGAAACTTTCCACTTGCCTCAGAATTCTGTATCTTAAGGAAGAAGCCTTAGACAACAAGATCCAAAAAGCACACAGTTGCATAACATTGAGGTCAGGAAGAATTTGGCATTTTTGTAGGGGTTTACACCTCACTGTGAGTGCAATCCCACCTTCAGCAACCCACCTAACCTCCCCATCTTTCTGAGAATTAGAGACACTTTAAGTTAAGACTTTAAGTTAAGTTCTTTAGCTTCCTTAATTTCTGTTGCAGTTTTTGCCTGGAGGTTCCTTCCTCTTGGCTGAACTAAACATGTAGGTAACTGCTTTTCTGCCTGGGGCCATTTATAATTCATAAAGTAAGTGTTCCTCTGCTGTGCTCCCCTGAGGGGCATCCTATGAGCTGCGCTCCCAGACCACGCAGCTCTGCGGAATTCAGGAAAAAGGCACTCTGGTTTTGGCCACTTTAATAAAACCTATCCAAACCCACAGATGAAGAGTAGAAGTTCTCTGTTCTGTATATGGTTATTGTAAGAAAACAGGGAAAATGTGGGAGACCCAAGTAGGGTTTTTACTTCTTTTTTTGTGCCATAGTTCTCCAGAACTAAGAGCACAGGCACAGAGACATTAGAGTCTCCCCTCTTCAGCAGATTGACCCTGCAATTATGCAGCCACGTCTAGGTTCCCTTCTTCTTGCTTCCTCCTGGATGCATGTCTGAAACATGAAGTTTATGGTGGACCCTGGCTGCAGCAGGAAATCCCTCTCCAGCTCCTCCCTAAAGTGGCTTCTCCTGGGCCTGGAATGTTGGGGTGTGAGCCAAGTTTCCCTCCAGTCAGGCAGCAGCCAGCACCACAGTCCCACTGCCACAGGATGGTCACTCTGCAGGTGGATCCCAGCGTCACAGGGAGGGCAGCGAGGCCGTGGCAGCAGGGGCTGAGCTTTAGCTGGAGGTGGCCATGGAACATTACCCAGCCCAAGGACACCCAGGCTGTGACTCCCCATTACTGTCAGGCAGCTCAGCCAAGGCGACGCTGCCTCTGGGTACACGGTAGCAGAGCTTAGAGATGTAAAGAAAATCTTCAGTGCCTACAGCCTCTCAGGTGCCTAAACAAGTCAGGCAAAGTTTTTTTTGGCTCTCTGTCCTCCATGTCGGCATCTTAATTGTGCATGAGTTGCACTTTGGGTACCTTGTTGTTTTCTTTGGGTTTTGCCCTCAGCTGTGAGCGGGAGCACAGGTTTGCTCTGGCACGTGCTGCAGAAGGACAATGTCACCCATTGACTACATCCCAGAAATCCACTCCCCATTGCCTCCTTTTCCCTTCCAGCTCTTAAAACTTGTGACAGTGATTACAAAACTCTACCTACCATTCTGTAACTGCTCCCTTACAAACAAGCCTGTGAACTCAACTTCCCAGTTGTTTGATTCAGTTTATATCCACATCTGCCAAAGGCATTCTCTCTCTGGTGAAATCTCCACTTTCTGCTCAGCTTTTCCACCCTTCCCATATATATGCATTCTTTAGTCTGGATATTTGTTTACTTTAATAATAAAAGTGCTGCTCTTCTCTTTGAGTGTCCACCCCAGGCTGCTTCAGATCTGAGGAGCAGCCAGGATAGAGAGCTGAAGGGATCTCTGAGCTCCAGGATTTGGGTCTGGCATGACACAGGTTACAAAAGGTGGGCGGTATGATAGCAATCTGCACTTGTTTAATGATGGCTCCTTCCCCCTATGGTGAAGGATCTCTGGAAGCTTTATTTTACCCTAATTAATTTTCACTCCTCTCTGATTTCATGGTTGACCTTTTCCATCAAGTCTCACAGAACAGAAGAATTGTCTAGGAAACTGAGGTTGTTCAGCCATTATTCCCCATAGCTCTGCTCCTTTCCTCTCCCCCAGGGACGCAAACCCATTGAAGCAAGCTGCTTAAGATATTTGCAAGGGAAGCTGCGAAGTATTTGGCCTTGTTTTTCAATTTAAATATGCTGATGCACAGCACAGGCCGATGAAAGCCCCATTTTCGTGGATATTTTATATGCAATGCTTGTATAGATGCACATAGAATGTAAGTCATTGCTTGTTTTAGATATAAGGGCTACACCATAATAATCACTTATCATCACTAGTTAAAAATAATTCTAAGCAGACTCGGATTTTGTTTTCTGGGAGAAACATTTCTTACCAAGGGAAGAGTACACGGAGGGGTCTGCCACTTGGAAAATAGAGAATTGAGGCATTCAATTCCAAGTTATTGTTATTGTTATTTCTGCACAAGTCCTAGAATTTATGCAATAAATTGGAAATAATACAAGATCAAGACAATTTTTAATGGACTTAAAATGAAGACAATTATTGTGGTATCAATTGTCATTGACACATAACTGCAGCAAAGTCATACAACAGTGGCTCACCCATAAAAACAGTATTTGGTGTGGGAACCTTCAGCAGGGGTGCTAAAGAATCAGAGAAATTGTGAAAGAAATGATTGCAGAAAATGGCACAACTGTCACAGGGGGGTACAGAAAACACTGGAGACTTAGTTCCTAACTGTCCTCACCTCTGGATGTACTGCTTTCTTACAAATTAATTTTATTCCTCAGGGTTCTTCTCTGGGGACTAGCTTTTAAAATTTGGTAGAGCCAAACCATGGTAGTCCTTGAATGACTTTTTTACAGTTTATATTACCCTTGTTCCTTGCTGGTAAATACAGCAATTGCTTGTTATGATTTCTGTTTGTTCTTTGGGAATATAATGACATGTTTTTACAGATTGGTACAGATTTATATATAGTCTAAATTACTTAATTAAGAAAAGTAACTTCCTCTGCCCCAAATACCTCAGTATTGAAAGATTTATTCATGGAAGTAGGCAAAAAAAAAATCATATTAGTAGACCTGAGAGATTAAAAATTATGTGTATATTTTTTTTCATTGTGAAGAATGACTGGAGACATGAAATTATATAGAGGTACAACTCCGTCATCATTAGGAGGAAACCAGCCTCATTTAACAGTGGGCAGGAGGGCATGAACACTTTATTCAGTCAAAAGAAGATTGTAGATGAATTACATCTCTCTGAATTTGATCAGGACAAGGAGCATGTTTCATCTTGTGAAAGACTGTGTAATATCTTTAATAACCACAGGAATGAAGGCTTTGCTCATATATTTCATACAGAGCTTCACCTCCATGGGGAATGGAGCATTCAGAGCCAGCCCACAGGGAAGAGGCACATCCTGATTAACGCCGCTGCCGCGCTTCCCTCCGAGGCCGTGGCTGTGTGAGCAGCACTGAGATGCGAAACCAACAAAGAGCTCAGTGTCTCCCAGCAAAACCTCTATCATTACGGAAAAATTACTCCTTGCAGGAGAAATAAGGTTTGCCAATAAACGTGGTGTTTTGTCAGGGCTGCTGCTGGCTGGGAGCGCCAGACAGGGATCCTGGCTCTTCACACCCACAACCAGCCGCGCAGCGCTGGCACAGGGCTGCGGTGCCACTTGGCCTCCAAAGCTGAGCAAGACCAAGAATAGCACTGGGTGGTTCGTTGTGTGCAGTAGTGGAAAAAAAAAAAATTGTATTTAAATCCAGTGTTTTCCAAAAGTAGCTAAACCCAGGAGGTTATAAATTATTAACCTGTAAAGCAGAAGGTTTAGGACACTGCCACTTGTGTCTCCTGGAATAGTTTCTGCTACCTTTTTGGGATGGAGCAGAACCTTTCATTTAGTTATTGCTTTGCAGCTGAATTTGCTGCAGCTGCAGTTTATCTAATCCTTGCAGTACATTTTCACTCTAGAAAAAAATCCAAACAACAAATAGAAAATTGAGTTTTGCCTCATTATTTAACTTTGGTTGTGTTACCAAGATTTTCATTACTTTTAGGTTGAGACCATTAATTCTCTACCTGCTGTGTCCTACCACTCTTTTACAAGACCCCTTCTCATCAGAGAAGAGGAAGGGAGGAGGAAGATGTAATCTGTGGTTAGAAACAACCAAGAGTAAGAAGCAGAGACTGCTTAATGATATAACTAGTGCTTCCTTTTCCACTCTGAATTGTGTCCACTATGCCTTTAAAAAAAAAAATTGTTGAAGAAATGTATCCATTCACTACATTTATCTGTTAAAGCCTAACGCAAATTTATTTTGCTTTAAAAATGTAATTTTTTGTTCCGCAGTTGATTTGTGCACTGATAGTTTATTGAGGAAGAATCCTTAAGTAGGAAAAAGTCATATACAGATGATGGGGAAAAACAGGATGAAATTATGGCACCTTGTATGTATTTAACCTAAATTCCTGCTGGCAATGTGGACAATTTGAGGATGAGAAACTTCAGGACCCTAAGTAGGTGCAGTAGCACCTCTGCACCTAAGTAGCAGCTCTCTAGCTGCCCTGCTGTCCCTAGAGATGTGTACATCCACACTGTGTCTGTATGTGTCTTTGTGAATAGCTATGAAGGAAGGAAAAGGAAACTGTGTGTATAAGCTTTATGACAAATAGCATAATTATATTTTATAATAAATAGCATGTGATTTACTTTTATTTGTGCATATTGTGTATTAGAATGATCAGATTAGATAAAATACATATAAATGAATTTTGGAACTGCGCAACTTGTGACTTCTACAAATAACTAAAAAAATTTTGCCAGCTGTACAGGAGCACAAAAAAAGAGAATTTTATTGCATTGAATATGGCATGAAGTAATGCAATCAGTCAAATATTTTATCTGTTTGTAATTTAATATTTAAATTTACTTATATTTGTTTTTACTTTCTAAGTTTTTGATTGCTAATTTTTAAATTCAGGATGAGCAAAACACTGGATGGTTCAAGTAATTTTCTGAAGCTTAGAAGTGGAAGCATAATATATTAGAAATACTGCTATATAGAATATTTGAGAAAATACAAACTGAGATCCAGTTATTGGTACATGCAGGAATATCAGTCTTTATCAGCACATCCTGTTTGGGCTATCTTCCCACAAACAGCTTAGGTGTTAGTCTCACAGAAGCAGTGTATCATTCTCTTCTGTTTACTTTTGGCAACTACAAATACCATAGAGGATATTTGTTTTTGTAACACTGTAATGAGGAAATAGATTTACTGGCTGCAGTCACAAGAATGCTAAGCAGATATTCATTTGTTTAATCTCTGCAGCTTTGTTGAAAAATTTATAACTGTCTGGGACAAATTGTTAGGAAAAAAATTGGACATTTGGGTTTATGGTTATGGGATATTTTTATAGCACCCAAAAAGGTATGGGAGATAGTGTGGGTATTTACAGCTACAGAACAAGCAGCAGAGAAAGTTATTAGTGCCACAGGCTTCATGGCACAAACAGGATACCCACAGCAGTGTGCCCTCAGGGCTAGGGGGACAGGCTGGCTTCACACTCTGGGAGGTATTTGCCATCTGGGTCTTCAGTGGGAAGTGCATATGTTAGATAAGGTGCTGTATGCCAGATAAAAGCAATCATGGAGCAGTTTTTACTTTTCGTCATCTAAGATGGAGCCATTAGTCCAGATCGAGAGGGCACAGTCTCAAGCTGAGTCAGGGGAAATATAGGTTGGATATTAGGAAGAAATTTTTCACAGAAAGAGGGATAAAATATTGGAATGGCCTGCCAGGGGAGGTGGTGGAGTCACCATCCCTGGATGTGCTAAAAAAGACTGGATATGGCACTTGGTGCCATAGTTTAGTTAAGGTGTTTAGGGCATGGGTTGGACTTGATGATCTTGAAGGTCTCTTTCAACCTAGTTATTCTGTAATTCTGTGATTCTGTAATCTGAGGTTCAGCTGTATGATCACTTTCTTCTGTCAGGATGGTGGTTTTTTGGAATAATAATGGAAAATAATGGAAAGACACACCCAAAGGTGTGGCAAAGACAAAGAAAAGCCACAATCCCAGATCACCACTGATAACCATTATTTCTTTAATTATGGGCCCAGAATCACCCTATCCAACTTTAGGCACTTCATGAAAGTGACTTCAGTTCTGTACAGAAAGTAAATATCCTTCTGCAGAGAGACCTACAGTAACAGGTCTCCTCACCTGAGCTCCTCAAGTAAAGCTCTTACAGTGGAGGGGACTGAAAGCAGATTGCTCTTGCAAGTCAGCCCTGAGTAGCAGGTCAGTGCTTCTGAGAGATCTGCTTTATTCCTGCTTCCCTGAGCCAAGCAGGCTCATCCTGCAAGCAGTCAACCAAAAGCTGAAGACACAGAGAAATACAAGAAAAGAACAGCATGGTGCTCCATCTGCTTTGCTTGCAGTGCTACCACACTTTTTTTCCCCTTCACTTCTTGGAGTGTAACAAGCCTGAGAGCTACTGGGTACTGCTCAGACTCAGACAAGCTGTTTTGATCTGTCACCTTCTGCTTGTCTGCAGCTCCAGTGCTGTTTCCACTCCTGCTTTGCCTGTAGTAGTGAGGTCAACCAGCTCCTGCTTCTACAAGTGAATTGTCAGCCTTGTCTACCTGGTTTTGCTCTAAAGAAGCAAAACCAAAAAAAAGGTAAAGAAGACAGATCTACAAACAAAGGCTGGCATAAATAGGATTTATGTGCCTTTTTTTTTCTTTCAGTGTTACTGTTTTTATCCCAGTATCAATATTTTGTGTGATATTTCTTGCAACATAGTACAGAGGGCCCTGTTCCATCCACGATACCTACGGATTTGCACCAAATTGAACCGAACACATTTTCATTTGTTTCTGCTCCCTCCCTGAAGATGTTCATGGCTGGTTTTTATTTTCTTTAACCTTGCTACTAGACACAGTATTGATGAGGGAAGAAGCAGGCAAACAGCTCCAGCTGCTATAGCCATGAAATAAACTTCCTTTTCCAGTTTATTAACCCTGAAGGGCACTTGTTGCAGTTACCTCTTTGAAGGTAATATGATATCTGTAAAAAGTATTTATACTTCACAGTTTCTTTCTGCTTCTTCCCTTGAATATTCTTTTAGAAACAATTAGGATTCTGCTAACAAAATAGGTCCTTTTTACCTTTATATATAAAAAATCACCTCACCAACACACTAATATTTTGCAGGAACATGAGGTTTTTGACAACATTTTCTTTGCTTCAGATTGGTGACTTGGATCTACCCTACAATCATGCTGCTGTTGCCTGTCCTGACATGTGTGCCTCTTCCTTTTAATAGGTGAGTAGTATCAAAGAGCCTTGGCTTCAACTCACCAGGAAACTGGAAAATTTTCTGCAGCCTTAACTTGCAGAGGAAATTCTTCTCCTCCAAATTTGTATTTATAAAATAAGCATCAATGGTAACAGAGGAGTACATATTTCAGGTCAATGCAGTGGAGAATATTTTCAAAAACTTTTATAAATTGCGCCTGCAAATCCACAGGAACTAGTTACTTAGTTAGGGAAGAATGATAGAGAGTTTTCACAAAAAAAACCCAAAAACCAAACCTATACTGAGAAATCAAAAAAGATGTCTCATTTTCATAGGGCTTGTGAAGAACATGGCATTTGAGAGATGATGGGACGTTAGAGGTAAATGGGAATAAAATGGTAACAGTACTAATCAGCAGTTGTTATATAGGAGATTTGAAAAGTGAAATGATAATTTTTATAGTCAAATTTGAGATGTAATATAATGCAGTCTTTATTTTCCCCTCAGGTCTTTTGTACATATATGTTTAGGTGCTGCTGAAAAACATTTGGCATAGGTAAATCTTTGTTTATTTTGGGGAAAATAGGATCTCAGTCATTTCAGAAGCAAGAGAAGTTGTTTTTCTTAATTGCACATTTGAATAATTTAGGGTTTAATTGTTATTTATTTAATAATTACAGTATTAACGTAATTCAGCAGCTATTCTATGTGCTATTGTCTGTGATCTCTGAGTGACAGTCTTGAAAGATCAGGCTGACTTTAGCAAGTGATCCCACCTTGCAATCACGTAAAAATTTTATGTTTTACATGTTTAGCTTTGCATTTTTCCAGTCACGTGGATAAGTATCTGTGCTGTCAGTGATTCAAGATTATTTTCTTCAGACAAGGAACAGCTGTTGCCCAGAAAAATTTATATGTGGATCCGGTATCATAATGCATTATCATTTTACTAGTGTTTATTTTCAATACAAAATTTGTTGGCACTGAAATAGTTGAAATCAGGATTTTAAACACAAGTATAGATTATATCTACTCCAACAACTTTATCTCTACAATAAATATATACAAATTTACAAATTCATCACACTGTAATTTTCAGCTGATGCTTAAAGTAATTACACATTCTGTGCTGATAACACATTCAAGGTTTGTTGTTTTTTTATGATACCACAAGCTGGCGAGACACCTAGATCAGGACTGCTAATGCTAATTGGCAGATAAAGAATAAATCTGAGGGAGTCTGGATTCCTGCCTTTTGCCAGTTTTTTGTTGATTGGGAACTGAATTCTTTTTATCCTAGCTTTTGAAAAATGGCAGGCTGTTCACTGTTGTCTTTCCTATGTGCATTTTAATCCATCAGTTGTTAGTCCTTTAATGCCTTGTTGTTTGTTTTTAATCCAGTAGACTAAAATGGTTTTCTTTTTAACTGCCTTTTAAAATCAATCATACAAGACTCCCTAGTGCAAAAAATAATTGGTTCTGATGACATAGCTATAACATTGATGAGGTTTTTGTTTCTTGTTTATTTATAGAGGTGTATGACCTAGTGATAATAGCAGAGTGATAGACTTTGAAATATACTAGTTTACCTGCTTGTCAGGTGAACATACTTGGTCATTACCTCTATAGATTTTATACCAAATATATCAAGCTTTCTGGAAATTCATCTCCCTTCAAGGTTGTGAATCTTTTTCCAAGACCTGATCCCTACATATCCTGTGGTCTGAGTATACTTTCATGCTATTCTTTGTTATCTTTATTATACAAGTAAATATAATTTTAAAACAGGATTTCAGAACCTGCTCATGCATGGCGCAAATCTTCTTGAAAATAGTTCAGTAATTTATCATAAAAGGAAAATATTGGAATCTTCTTTTTGAAACCCTTTTTTGTGAACTTAGCCTTGATTCTCATTGAAAAAATAACTCTGTAACTGAAGGACTGTGGGATACCACTAGATATGGGTGAGTGTGTAAAGGCAAGGTCGTAAAGTAATAGCAGATGACCATAGAAGACAAAATGACACAAAGATAATAGATAATTCTAAGCAATCAAGACACAATGCTTTCAAAAATTAATTTGTGCGGGAAAAGATGATGATGTGCATTGATAGCTGCTGAAAATAATGGTATAGATCCAACCATGCTTCAGGAAGGCCCTACTGAATAGTTCTCAGAAACCAAAAGAATGCATCAGGGAAAAACACTCTAAATTTGCTTTCTTTCTAATATTTGTCCATGAAACATCCATAGATGGTTACAGGTGGACAGAGGCCAATGAGCAAGGTGGATTTCTGAGCTGGCCAGTGTGGCTGCTCCTGTGCTTATGACCACCTGTGAGGGGCATTAGTTGACTTTGTGCACCTTTCCTTGCCATTAAAATGAGGAAAGAAAAATCACTAGCTTGTGATTGAATAAACTTATTCTTGCCATAGTTCATAAAAACAATATGTTTCCTACCTTCAAAGCAGAAGCTGCCTTGAATATCTTGGTTCTCTTTTTCTGAAATAGTGTCTCATAATGGTAGAACTCACACAAAATAATTTTATTTGGCTACTGAAAGTTTTCTTCAGATAATACACATTGAGATAAAAAAGGAAATTGAAAAAAGGGGTTTAAAGTTGCTAACAAACCTAGTGTGTGCCATTTGTATAATATGCAGACATGCAGTAAGTCAGCAAAATCTGTGTTATCCTAGTACGTAAATATTTATTGTTAAGTCATTATGTATGATTTTCACTGTGTTTTAAGGCCCTCTGTAACCCATAGGTGGTAACATCATACAGATCTACCAAATTATTTGTCTTAACTTGCAGATCTGTGTCTGCCAACACACAAATCTTCTATCCATTGTTCAGGGAAATCAAATCTTCAGAAGGTGTGAAAGCACCTGCCAGAATTGCAGACTTTAGTTGGAGGCAAGGGGGCACAGACTGAGCTTTACTCATCTTTGACACTGAAAACTTCTATCTGTTTGCACTGTAGAGCTATTGCCTTTCAATAAATTGCAGACTATGTATCATTTATAGATAAATGTACCCTCTATGTCTGTCCAAACAAAATTAGCAAAGTGTCTTCTTCCAGTACAGCATCATATGGTTTTGGTTATGCCTTCTGTGGTCTCAAGGGCTTCTCTGAGCCTGGGCTTGTGTCTTGCAGCACTTTGCTATAACTCAAATGTCCTTCCTTTTGGTTGATAACTTTATATGCAAGACAAAGACTTGTGCTACATCCCTGTGTGGGTTGCCGGTAAGACTGGATTTCCTGCAAGGGAGGACTTGTGTGTCTCAGCTCAGTGCAGACAGACCTATGTTACAGAAAATGTAAATAGAATTTTTAAGACGTTTCATTTTGTCTGGATTTTGGATGTACAGTTATACTTGGATGCCTGTATTTGCAAGAAATAAACTTACTTCGCAGTTGAATTTTGTTTTTTTATTCCTTAAGAAAATGGAAAAAAACCCATTTTGCTAAAACTAAGTAGACATCTTAATTCAGTTTGCTTTCAGTCTCAGTTTGCTTAATATGAGATTTTAACAAAAACATACATCTGCTATATAATTTTGCACATTTTATGCATGCAATTAAATATTTTTATTGATACAGTATTTTATTCATTATCTTTTCCTTATTAGCCAGCACTATACTGTCATTTTTGCCACCTGTTATTTTCTCCAACCTGTTGGCAATTTGCTTTATACATGCTTCTAAATAATGCCTTGTGCTCTGTTCTCTGAGTGTAATGTTTAAGCCACATGTAGAGTAGGGTTAATTTACTGGAAATGTAGGAACTGGTTAACTTACCATTACCTACAGTACATGGAAACAATCAAATTTAAAAGATCATATTAAAACCCAAATATTTTTGGTTTCTTAGGGAGCTGGGCTGCATCTTGACCCAAATTTAGTAGCGAGATCTGTTCATACAGTGAAACAGGATCATTGAATTGCAGAGTTGAAAAGGCCCAAAAGAGCCCAATCCATCCCTTTTAGTTTGGACAGACCAAAGGAGGCTTGACTGGGTGGATGTCTTGAACCAGACTGTACACCACGGCTCTATACTCTGCTTTTACTTTGCTTTTTGCAAGCTGTTCTCCTACAAGGCAATTCAACTATTTTATTATCCAACATGCTATATTGGGTTTTCTGGGCCCCATATTTCTTCAGACACTGTGACGAAACATCCTTTAAGACATGGTCTATGTTCCTTCCTGCATTTCAGTCAGTGTATTGCTATGGGGAAACATTCCTGAAGGGTGGGAATAAGTCCTGCCTGTTGGAGGGATGTCAAAACCCAAGCAAGGCTGCACTGACAGAGAGGCAGCAAAGTCCATTAACAGCAGGTGGGGCAGTGATAGGTCCCATGCTGAGGGCAACAGATCCACCAATGGCAAACAGTGTTTGGAGCCCACTAGAATTAGGCATGGACATTCCTCTCTTCAGGTAAACCATGGACATGAGTTAGGCTTTGCAAGAGCTGGATATCGTCAGAACACAGTCAGGAATTATTAGGAATATTAACAGACACCTATCTTGTATGTTAAACCATTCCTCAGAAGACTCCAACACACTTTGTAGAGGCATCCAATGACATTTTTAGGTTGTGCATTAGGAATCCTTTCCGTGTGGAGATTTGACTTTTAACCAGGTGCAGGAAACAGAAGAACAATATGACTGTAAACTCTTAGGTAACTAATATTTGGGAAATGAAATCTGTAAACTTAGTTTCTGGAATTATGACTATGCTGTGCCCCTTTTGCTAGTCAGGATTTGACCTTTCTTGTAACTGAAGCAAGATTCTGTTTATGCAACAGGAAGCAACTAATATCACTGGTGCTCAACAGAAATCAGAAACTGATGTTGCACTGTTAGTTGAAGAATTATATTGGTAATAAATGAACATTGTTCCTTTGATAACTATTTTGTCTCTGCTATGGTAGACAGCTCCACTTGCTCTAACTGTTGAATCCAACAAATGAGTTCTCAGGTACTTGGTATGTACCTGTTTTCTCTGGAAGGTGCTTGGGTTTCTGTAGGAAGATTTGTGCAGAGCAAAGCCGTGATCTGTGCATACTAAAGCATCCCCATAAAATAGCTGTATTTTAATGAGTTGAATGTATTTGCTTTCAGTAGATGCTACAGAACTGTATTTCTCCTACTACCACAATGGCATTGGATGTGGGAAGATTCTTTAGGCTTTGGCTGATGTAACAGTGCTGCTTACCAGGAAGAAGAAATGTGTATTGCCTTTTGCACATTAAAATCTGGCATTTGTCTCTAGTTATTTTCAGAAGCAAGAATATTTTTATCAGGTTAGGCATAAGGATTAATCAGAGCAGAATAGGATGTGACAAACTTAACAAGAGACCCTATTGGAGTGCAAGGCTTTATTTATTTTAAAACTAATGGATTTCACTCCCAAACATGCATTCTGTAATGTTTCAATAAGAGAGACTCCCAAGAACCAAGACATGTCTGTCCAGCTGGGCTGATCAGGATCCCTTGTAAGGGACAAAGAGCATGAAAGACCCCAGCCACTGAGTCTTCACCTTTTGATTGGCAACAAAAAACTGGTTTTGGATAAGGTCTTTTATACTCTTCAGGAGTCAGCTGTTGTCATAGGGTGACCTTCCACTTCAGAGTCCTTCTTACTTTGCCCATACAGCTTTATCTTAACTTCTACTCTTTTTGTTCCGTAGTTTTAGGTGCATTTATGGCTGCCTGGTTTCTTCTTGGGACAGCAAGAAGAGGAATGGCAAAGATGAAAGGCTGTAACTTTGAGTCCTCCCTCTTGCACCCCTATTAGGTTTTCTGCTGTAAACAGACGGCAAGCCTAACCTAGGCTGAAGAATCACAGATTTATATTGATTACCTAAGTAACAAATGAAATTGCACCAGTTTTTTTTATTACATCAGTGTCTAGTAGGCCTCTATTTTACAGGAGGAGGAAGAGGACTAAATTCATGGCCTTAGTGTCTCTGTAGTGTCTAAAAATTGAAGGCATGGCCTCTGTATTTGTACACACAGGTGATATGTTCAATACAGAAATTATGGTGTGGCAATGTCATTTGACATTCAATTGAACATAGCAAATAAATTGTGATGATGATAAATACTGTGTACAATGTACCTTCATGCTGGTGCAAACTCTTGTGAAATCAGTTCCCCCATTTTGTACTGTTTCATCAAATCATTCCCAATCAGTGGTTCCTTTGTGATCAGTGACATTGATGGAAGTGGTGCTTGGAACTGCTGCTCCTGAAAACCATCCAAATCAGAGGAAAAGTGCAGAATCTGGGTCTGGGTCCTCTGCCTCAGTTTGTGTTCAGAGGATTTGTAGGGTTTCTTCTATGCCTTTATTTGTTATACAGAGAATAGAAAAAAGTGATTCTGAAACTATGTTTGGACACTCACAGTAAATGTTCTTCATGGCCTACCAAGCCATGTTAAAGACTAAGTGTTGCAAGTTAATCAGTGCCTTGAGGTTTCACTTCTTATTAGTGGAAAAAGTTTGTGTTGACTGTGGCTTAGTCACGCAAATATATTTGAGTTCCCTAAGAAGTGAAAAATCCTTAGCCCTACAACAGAATTTGGCAAATGGCAATGGAGGACAGGTACACAGAAGATGTGGATGAAAATGAGACCACAAATGATGAATGAAGTCTGAAGACTTAGACTGTCACAGGTTACATCTGAAATAACTTCTGTCAGATCGCTGCATCAGTTTACATCAAGTGTTATTTTCCTTTTACTTGCCTTTGATGTGCAGCCTTTGGCTATGATGCTAATTCTACCTGCACAGAATGAAAAGGAAATTATTCACCTGACGCTGACTGGGTTATATATCTAACTGTAAGGTGAAGCAAATCAAAGCCAAGACTCAGAAGCAGTTGCAGTCCAGAAGAACCAAGTATTTTATTTCATGTTGTGCACAGGACTATGTTCATTGCATTCCTCTGTCACTAAGTGAAAAGGAAAAGCAGTGTTTTGTAACCACGACATACCCTGTTATCTTCCTCAAGTAATGAGCTCATCCAGATTACTCCAAAGGGATGCTTACATTCTATCAGTGGCGCCTTGTTGCAAAATTTCCAGTTTCTTTCTTGAAGATACAATAAAAGATTTATGTCTGAAGGACTGTGATGTGGTTTTCATCTAAGAGCAAAACAATTCCTTCTAAAAAAATACCATATCCCCAAATGATTTCATAATTGCAAACAGCGTTGATGAGCTCTGTGGCTTAAATGAGTTTATAACATATTTGCTGTGTTTTCTAGTGAATATTTTTAGATGCACTTAGTAAAATCCCCCTGCTTTTTTAAACTGACACTAAATGTGATCCATTAGTTGATGTCTACTGTAATAAGTAATTTATTACATTTAATTTCAAATTTTTCAAATATTTCTCTCTCATTCTGTGTGTGTGTGTGTGAGTGTGTGTGTGTGTGTGTGTTAAATGGTTTCAAATCTGAAAGTCAGCCATGTTTCTCATTATCAGACATCAGAAAGGCTTTTTTCTCTTTGTGTTTTCATGCCACTTGAGGATAAGCAAGTTTCAGAATACTGCATGTTTTTGATGTATGGGTAAAATTCACATCTTCTGTTCTTGGTGCAGAAAGCTTATCTGCACTGCAGATCTCAATTGGATATTCTGTTCTCATCCCCTGCACTGGGCTCAGGTTGTTATCACCATGATTTCCATGTGCAGATAATTCACAATTCCTGCAGCATGGACAGGAGAATTGGCCTGTATCAGTAATGTCAACATGCAGAAAAATATTTTATAATACACCTTGGATGAAAAGAATGTCTGAATCTGAGCTGCTATCAGTAAAGAAACATGAGACATTGATTTAAAAGACCAGTGACATGATTTTAGGTAACACTGGCTAGCTGGTTAGAATAGTTTATCACACTGAATTATGAACATGGTCTTACTACTTTGGCTATTGTATTTCTTTTTACAATGATAGCATTTGATGTTAGAAATGTGTTGTATTTTAGCCTGTCTGTGGTAAAATCTGTTGATTTTACTTGAAAGACTTTCTGAGTGCTTTTTGGAAATAATGTACAGTGCACTAGTTCTGATTTGAGTTATGGACTTCCCTTATTCTTACTGCTACATCCGATAGAAAATAATGTCTTTTTTTAGATACATCTCAGCTGTCTTGGATCAAATTTGTGTTCCTCTTTATTCAGGATATCTATCATCTAAGAGTGGGTATTCTGAGGACTAAATTAAGGCAAAGCATGTACGTTGATGTTCTCAGTACTGCCATGAGGTGGGGAATTCTGTAGCCTAGTAAGAAAGGGCATTTCAGCTGCAAAGGTTGTGTCATGACATTAATATTCTCAGGATTAGTTTCAACCTTTGCATCCCCATGTTGCACACAAGAGACACAAGTTATTCTGGATCTGGATCAGGGTCTAAGTTTTGCAGAAGTTTCTGAACCTTTGCATTTTTCATTTTTCATCTGGGATGTGCCCAAGTCCCCTTTATTTCCCCATTGTTAAATTTGTGCTGGCATTAAGTCCTAGATATTAAATTAGAATATCACCATTAACTTGTGACATAATGGGCAAAAAATAATGGCTCTAATTTCAGAAGGGAGGAATTTAGCAAATAAGGCATGGATTGACTGTCCATGCTAGTGATTACCTGTGAGCAGTTAGTGCAGCACCTGTGGAGCCCAGGCTTGGCAAGGAAATGACCTCTTTGGGACACATCAGTTTCAGGTGAGACACTTCTGTTGGTTGTGTGATGTTTTGATCTGACAACATCTCTCTCACAGTTCAGATCTGGAGGGTGCTCTGTAGCTTACACAAAGACCCAGGAAAGCTGTGGTCAAGGATAGGGTGGGAAAAGCACTGTGAATCTGGCTATAGGCTTTGGAAAGAACATCAAAGCATTTCAGCTTCTTATAAGTCCCAGAATACTGCATGCCTTTGCATTCAGATTCCTCATTCATTTAACCAGGATTGCAATGGGAATGGAAACAACAGAACATGAATCCACGGAAACAAAGGCGTTTGTATTATTCTGTGTGGCCCTCAGAAGCTGCAGTTTGGATATAATTATGACTCAAATGAAAGGACATTAACAAAGCAAATGAAATATTTTGTCTCTAATCTGTTCCAAAGAAAGCTTTTATGATTGCAAATTTCATAGATAGTTTTGGCCACTCTTTTTCAGAACACTATTTAAAACAGGTTATTTACCCTTTCAAATGGATCTATCTTTACTGGCATCTGAAAAATATCTGTTTAAAGATATTTATTATACAGAGAATCTGTCAAATTCAAGTAGAAGAAAACTGAATTAACAGTTCTTAAAATGTTGTACCATGAGGAGTTGCTTTATGGATTTAGTTCGCTCTTTCAAGGATTTTTGAGAAGAATAAGGCAGATGGACTTATAGGCAAGACTTTCAAGGGAACCTCTGTTTTTAGGAGTTCATATAAGGGTCTTTGATTAACTCAAAATGAAATTTTGTACCTAGTCTTAAGTACTAGTCTTAAGTATCTAGTCTTAGGTACTTAACTACCTATTTGCTTACTACCTACTTACTTAACTACTTCTGGTGACTATAATTAACATCATGTCCCATGGTAGCACATGGAGAGAGACCCAGGTACCTGAACAAAGTTATTCAAAGCTGAGCAGTGAATCTGTGGTCAAGAAACTGATTCTAGATTAAATAGTCTTTATGAGGGAATACATTTTACTGACTTCTCTTTTTGAACCTTGTGTATCTTAATTGGCATTGAGGTCAATGCAGAGTAGTATCTTCAGTTTTAAGATTCCTTTCTTTGCTACAGAGCATCTATAATGTAAGGATTGGGTGCTGAGGGCTAGTTCCTGTCTGGAAGAATCTGTAATTCATCATCCAAACCGGGTGTTAAATTGGCCAACCAGAAAGAAAAACTAATTTAAAACTGAAAGCTTGACTTTAAAGTGTTGAAAGTACCTTCAGTATATGGCAATAAATAGATGGGCAATACAAGGAAAATCTTCCATGGTTGTGGTTCTCAGGTCCTAGCTGTAGCACATACATGCTGTAATACTTTTTACACACTGAGTGACTTGCTTACTAACTGGTCATAGTCTGCTTGCTCACCTAAATCCTGTTTTTGAGGAACATTTTCAGTCCCAGTTTTACCCCCCCAGAATATTGAATTCTGAAAAGTTCTTGCTAACTCTGCGTTGAGATTGACAGATGTGTGATGCTTAGCAAGGGACATGGCTGCTCGGTCCTTTGCAGACACATCTGTACCCACCCCCCTCCGTACACAGCAAGGAGGATGTCAGCCATCCCCTGCCTGTGAGGCAGTTACAGACAATTCTGCAGAGAAACAGCCCAAAACTAATGAAGCTTTGCAGTTTTTGGACCCTCATTTGCAACGAGCCCTCTTGAGGCAGGCATAGGTCTGACCTCAAAGGTTGTGCAGATGTACCAAACCCTGCAGTCAGGGTTTCAAAACCTGCTTTGTTTGCCACCTCACACTAGTCTGGAGGGCAGCCTTGGAACTGTTCATTGTTACTCAAGTGCTACAGTAATTTGCTGCACATAGCAACAGGTTCTGTGTAGGAACACATAGGATCTCTTAGCACTGATTTTCTGAGGCAATGCAAACAAGGTGTTTAACTTTCTTGTGCTGCAGTTTCCTCACCACAATGATGGCAGGGACCCACCCCTTATAAAACACCCAGAGAGCAAGAAGTGGGAAGGATCACAAAGGTGGATAATGGGGAGTTTAATTGGGTTTTATCCATAAAGTGTTTTGACATCCTGTGATAAAGGATATTGACTTCAAGTTATTATTAAAATATTATTAATTTACATTTAGAATTAAATGCATTAAATATTAATTATTATTTCTAATTAAAATGATAATTTTTTAGTATTTAACACTCAGTGTTATTCTGTTTTCCAGTACTCATACCAGCCAACCTCTAAAGTGTGAAAGTTTTGCTCTCCAGAAGCTGCCCCAGTGTTACTGGGTGGAGAAGTGGAGGCTCCATGGCATGCCAGATTACATAAAGCGGTGTCAGAGTTGGACTGCTGTCATCCATGCTGATTTCAAACACAGAGCTGCCACTGGCATATTTGCAGTTAGTGCCAGGAGACCAGTCTGAGTTAGTAATCACTATTTGTCTTGTGCTTCAGACTGGATGTCCAAATGCTTCAGTCCGTACATCATCAGGGTGATTGAGTGTTTGAGGTGACTGGCCAGAGGACCTTGCTGACTTGTAGAATGACAGTTCTGAGGATCAGGCTCCCAATTCTTTATCTTACACAGTTCTGTGTGAGTAACTCCTCTAGGAGCCTTTGTCCTGTGGGACTCCAGACACTGACATTCAGCAGTGCAGAGTGCTGTCTGCTGGATAGCAGCCACCTCTGGATGAGTCTTCAGAAAGAAAAGCTGCAGGAATGCCATTTCTCATCAGCTGGTGTCACTGCTTGGAGCCAGATGTTCGCAGCTGGGTGTGGTAGTACAAAATGGTCTAGGAAAGAAAGAAGAAAATGTTTAACAGGAAACATTAACATTCTGGCTAAGCTATGGGCAAATGCAGCAATCCCTTGTTTACAACAATAACTACTGGAAGCTGCAGAAATAGACCTCTGACATTTAAAGTAGTATGTTGACTCTTTTTGATCAGACAGGAGATAATGTCATGTGCTTATTTTACCATAAACACTCCTAATAAAGACTCAGCATTTCAGCTATTGGCAAGAAATAGAAGAACATGAAGTATCTTTTGAATATTCAAACACCAGGGTGTTTGGAAATATGTAGTTTCCTGTAATTGTACTTTGTATTTCTTAAACATTCTTTGCAGTAAATGTCTTGATTTATGAATATGTGATAACCTGATTATTGGAAATCTCAGAAGTAAGGCAATTTGCTTGTTCCATTTCTTTCTAAAATAACGCAGTCTCTGGGAATGGGGAATGCTTATGGTGAACAACGAGGACTATATTAAAACACAAAAATATAAATAAGGAGGAGCTTAATGGCCTTTGGAAACACAGCACATAATGCACACACAGTTCTATGTTTTAGAATTGTGCATTCCCTTTTCCTGTGGATAGCTGGTCATCTCACAGTGGCTAGTGAGTCACACGATGTGAAGCAGGGTAATTCTGGTAGGACCAGTTTGGAGATTGAGAAAGAAGTCACTGGGAGTTAAGCACCTAAATATGCACCAGACCAGGAGATGAAAGCGACCACAAGAGGTTGTGAGCGCTGCTGCATTTGAGCCCCTGCACCTGCTTATTAAGTGAACATACAGCTCCCAATTAGAGACCTAAACTGGTTATATAAATAAAAGAGAGCTGGGGCTTCAGAGATGGATCCCAAACAGCCACAGAGCCATTTTTCTAGCTGGCAATAAAGGCTGAAGCCAGCTGAATATCATGAGTCCTGGGCTTGGGCTAAAAGCATTTAAACTCCTACACAGTCTTTAGATTTCTGGAATGAGGAGCCTAAGAATATATATGCTTTGAAAAACAGAGCAGAGATCTTCTGTTTAGAAGAGAGTTGCTGGGGGACAGTGCTCCTTTTCATTATTATTTATTATTCAGCTCAGTGGTTTGTACACTCATTCAGGATGTGGGTGACCCAAGTTCAGTTCCTTCCTCTGCCTGAGGGGCTGTAAACTCACATCTCATACTTCCTTGGAGAGTGCCATTACTGCCAGCCCATGGACTATTCTTAGGGTGGGGGACATTAAGTCCATCCTCTTGAAGTGGCTTCTCTTTGCATCTATCCTTTTTCTCTGTCTCAAGAAATGGGTAAATATGTCATGTGAAAAGTAGCAGCTTCAGCAGGAAGACCTCAGAGAGCCCTAGAGCCCTTCTTTTGTTCATTCAAATTTAGGCCACAGCCTAGAGTTGAGATCAGTTTCCTGAAAAGTGGAAGCTTTTGAGTTTAATTCCCCCAGGGCTGAGAGGTTAAATATATTTTCCATGTCCAGTGCTAGTGCTCTGACACTTAGCCATGGAGGATGAGACTAAGGATGTACAAACAACAACCCCTTTGGGGGGTTGATCTCTAAATGATATCCCAGTTAGGGCCCACAACCCCAGTGGTAAAACTGTCCAAGTGTAAAGGTACAAATGTGTTTCAAGCAGCAATTTACTAATTATAAAGGCACATATTTTAGCTTTGCCATCTAGGAAGATCTTACTTTAAGGCTAGCATTTTATACATCAAAAATCACTACAGTGGCTTAAACCAGAAACACATGTTTTTTCCTGCCTACTGCTATGCTACATAAATCTATAGACGGGAAGTGCTGTATGATGACTTTGAAAATCTTCCCCTATGTGACACTGATCCTACACGACTTAGGAAGAAGCATTTCTGAGTACCGAGTATGAAACAGAGGAATGGCAGACTGGTTCCAAGTACAATTAAGGTAGCCTAGATAAGAGAATTTCAATGTGGATAACCTGGATTGGTTCAGTTAGTTATCTGCTGTCAGATATATCTGACAGGAGAATGATTGCCTATTCCAAGAAACAAAAATCAAAAGGATTTTGAGAAAAAGTACTTGCTGGCTGGGATAAATCCAGGGTCCACACTGGTGTTGGCTCAGACTCAGCAGTGATTTGAGGAAGAGAAAATTCAACTCTTCCCAGGTCACACTGCTGCTCCTCAGGAACCAGAGCACAGCCCAGCACGTGCAAGTGGGGGCAACAGCCAAGACCCCCAGTCTCTTCTTGCTATGGAATAGAGGTCAGGAAGACATTGCACACGGGAGCAGCAGGAAGCAGCCTGTTGGGGTCCTAATGGCATCTTGCTGGAGCTTGGTCCAGAGCTTAGGAAACTGAAGACCCTAATCTGCTGCCTGCATCCCGTGTGAAGGAGCCCCGTGCCCGGGAGCGCTGTCCTGTCAGCTGCGTGGAAGCGTCGCTGTGTCTGGGAAGCCATGCGTGGGTCAGACACAGTCCGCTCCAAAGTCAGATAACTTTTCTTACAACCCTGAGCAATTACATTGAATTACTCTATCTCAAGCATATCTGCTGCTCTTAAACTACCCAGTGACGAGGCTTGGAGGAGATGGATTTTTTATTGTGTAAACAAGTGGAGCAGACAGGATTATGTGTCAGAGAGACCAGGCTGCTTCATTGTTTTTAAATACCATTTTCTTAGATGGCTTGCAGAGTTATCTGCAGACTTTCCCTAAAATAAGGGACAAGTCTAATTGATAGCTGATGCCCAGCATAGTTAGTATTGGTTGAATTGATGTTCTAATGAACCAGTGTGCACCTGATAAGCTACTGGACAACTTCCCTGGCTTGTTAAAACAGCGATAAATAGTGTATCACTTGTCGAGGCCAGAGAGACTGACAGGGTAGCTGAGACAAAGCCAAATGCAATCTAATCCAAGCCCTTATCTGTATCTTATTTGAAAGACCTTATTTGAAGATCTCTGATTGTCATAGTTTGATAAGGGTCCACATACTGTGAATTTATAGGCCTGTTGTTCCCACCATATTTATAACCTCATCAAGGTAGGGTTACTTTTTTTCTTTTTCTCGCTTTGTGAAGAAGTCTCCAGGGGGTCATTTCCAAGCAGTTGAATTTAGTTACTTCATACAATGGCAGGTGAAATTAGTGCAAAGTAACAGGAGCTAGATTAATGTGATTTCAGGAAATAATCCATAAAAATCTTATGAGGCCTTTAGCAGGTTGTAAATTGGATTTTAGGCACGGGGAGAGAAAGAAAACTTAAAATCCTGAGGAAAATAATCAGTCAGTAATGAGAAGTGCTAACATTTTAACACTTTATGCTGAAATAAAATGCTGGAGAAAAAACCATAAAAATGACTAACAGTGACTTTTTAAATGAGATGATTAAAACTGTGATTATAAATGTAAATATATTCCTCCTGCTTTTCTTACCAAACAATTGATCCATTTATCATCAAAGAGCTGCAAATCAATAAGAAAAAATTGAGATGGAAAGAAAAGAAAAATGTGTCTCAAATAGTTGCCCATCCTACACCTGCAATAGGGAACTGATTTTTTCTTAGTCTAGTCATTAATTTTCATCATGTATTGATAAAGATTTGTGAGTGGGGAGCAACAGGTCTGATGCTGTCAGTTTGAGGAGTGACTGGCTTGTCTCCTTTAAAAGGACTTATTTTCAAGTATTTTCCACATTCTTTGTAACCCCTTTAGTCCTTCTTTCACTGGAAACGGGAAATAAAGTTTTGAAAAATTGTGTGCAATCCTGTTTTAGTTGTTTTAAAGCTGGGTCATGACAGAATAAGAAATGTCTGGATAAGCTTGCGGTTTTGATCAAGGCACATCTTTTGTGATATACTCCAGACAGCTTTCTTATCTAGAAAAAGTCCTCAGTATCTTAGTGCAAGTATCTCACCAGAGAAGTACGAGAATGGATGGCTGAATTTCTCCCCCTGAGCACAGGCATTTAGGAAAGGAAAGGTCGTGCTATAAAATGTGTGTCGCATCTCCAAGCAGTGGCAGGGCAGATCCTTGTCCCACAGTCACAGCATACACAGGAAAACAATGAGAGAAGGAGCTCTTCATTACCAAATTAGACAGACCGTGGGCTGCTGGCCAGTTTTTTTGTCATGCATGCAACCATATGCTTAAATTATCTTTCTTCTTCTCCCTAAAAAAACCTGGCCTTATCCCTATTGCTTTTTGGGGCTGGTGGCTGAGCTGTGCTGTCTCCTAACAATGTGCTGGCATTGATGGTGCAGTGGTGGCTGGTACAGGTCAGAGCTATGCCAGGGTACACGTGAGCAGTGGTGCTAGTCTTGAACCAGAGCTCTGGGATCTTTTATTTTGCTGCCATACATGACTAATATAACTACTCTGTCCTGATTGTAGAATGTGAGCTAAGGCTTAGCACTTCACTGTAGAGACCTTTTTATGCAAAACTGCTTATTTGCAGATGGTGATGGATCTCTTCCATAGATGGGTAACTGAAGAAGATGAAAAGGACTATCCTTTCTCTCCTTTGACTATACAGAAGTTTAATATGCCTAACTTAGTTTAAGACATCTAAATTTATCTGCCTTGCAATGCAGGAGACAAACCCTAGTATATCCGTCCTGAAATGCAATTTCTTGAAATTTCATGGGCCATGAAAATGAGCTGAAACCCAAGGTTCTTTGTGATTTGCAAAAAATCAATGATTTTGTCATTGTCCTTTATTCAAGAAGGTTGGTCTTTAGAAGGGAAAGTATTTGATAGAGGCCTTGAGCTGCTTTTTTCAGCCCTGTAGGGGTTAGAACACCAAGAAGGAGCTTTTATTTGATGTAGAAGCTATGCCAAGCAAAAAAAGGGAAGAGGAACCGGTGGCATAGACCTCAGGGTTAGGGGAGGCCTACTGAGCCCCTGCCCAGCGGGGGCTCACAGCAGGGCCATGCTTGGACTGAGGACTAGAATACACATAAATCCCACCCACTCCTGAGAGCAGACTCCACCTGCAGCAAACATTTGGGCTTGGTGGTGACACGGAGTGTCAGGGAGGCTTACTTATTTCTCATTTGGCCTCTTTTTCCCACCAGGCCTTTACAGGCGCATGATTTGTCTGGGAAGGATGATTTTATTACATAGAGAGTCACACAGTAAACACCTTGGGGAGAATTTGATTGTAGGGCCATAAAATTGATTTCCTTTCCCACAGAGAAATAACTCGATAAGTATAAAGATATTAGATGTACATTTGATGTCAAAATAAGTATAGCCATACCAGAGGAGCGAAGGAGATGTTAAGCAGTTCATTTGCTAGGTTAGTATATCCTGAACAAAATTTTCCTTCGTCTCCAGGTGTTTACGAATTTGCCACTTACCAAGAATGATATTAATATTTGAATGTCTGTTGGACATGAAAGAGAACGAGCAGAGGAGGTGTGAAAGAGAGAGGCTGAGCCCTTGTGAGACCTGCACATTGCAGAGGTGACGTTCTGCTAATGAGGGAAAACTGCTCAGCACATCACTGAAAGTTTTTAGTAACCAAAAGCCTCCCAGTACAAGAAGGTAAATAAGCTATGTGAGGATTACAGTAATGGACATAAACTCTAGCTGGTTGTTTAATGGAGTTTTATGAAATTGTTAGAGTAATCCTTTCCTTTCTTCCCTCTGTATTGGAGGAGATTGGCATTTAGCTAAAAGCTAGGAAACTGGTTTTCTGAGTCCCTATGCTGCTCCCCAATTTTCTGAATAAGGAATAGTTTTTTTGGGGATCAAGGACGCAGAAAACACCAGAGCTGAGCCACAAAATCAGGATCTTCTTGTCAAAATCCATATCCCTGCCAGCCAGGTGTAGCGTTGCAGTGGGGATCATCTCCTGGAGGGTCCTTGCTGAATACAAGGGTCCTGATGAAGACCAAAAAGGGGACTTGGATGCATATAAGAAAGGAAAGAGAGAGGAACAGAATGTGATCTGACTAAAATGAGCCTAGGCAGGAGACACAAGTGAAGATGTCAAATGGACTGACTGCTGTGAAAAGGTAACAAAATTTCGTCCCAACAGATTAAGGAAGGAAGGTTATGGCAGACTTCATTGAAACAAGAAGAACAGCAGCCACATTTTTTCTGAGTCACAAGGATCTGAGATACAAAGCTGAAAACATTAAGACTAGCACCGTATCCTCAGCTGGCTCTTCCATTTCTGATTTTATTTCAGAACTGCTAACTGTTCATGTAACTTATTTTCTTGAGAGGTAGGAGTTTAGCTTTCAAAAAAGCTGTTTAACTGCAAAACGTAGGAGACCAGATAATTGAATTTTCTAGTTTAGATTTGATCTAATTGTCTCAGTTGGTTATAATGTGAAATGGAAGAAATTTCCAGACGACAAAAAGAAGCTTTTGTGCTAAAAGCAAACGCTGGAGACTTTTGTGGGCATTGTTATTTTGAGGAAAGAATAAAAAACAATCTACAGGAAATGTTTTTTTACAATAAAAAGGTAGAGACTGCAGTGTGCAAATAAAAGAAACTATGCAAGAACACTGGAGCCATAAGTCCATGAGTTATTGTATCTGGCATATTTTGTGATGCCCTTATTTTCCAAGGGGAAAAAGAGTAGCAGAGTTCTTCCTTTCATTTGTACCGCTCCAGTTAGGAACCTTAAGCTGTGGACTTTTTCAGAATAACACACATTTTCTACTGAGCAGACAGATTGCATGGGCAGAGCACTTCTGTCCATGTAGTTTATATGAGACTGGAATTTATTAGCACAGTGTTTTTAAAGTGCAATAAAATGCAGCACTCACATCTCTCTGGGGATCTGTATTATGTAGAGTGTTGTGACTTAAAAAGAAGTGCTGTCATATTGTGCTCTACCACCCAACTTGCAGGAGCAACCATGGTTAGGCATTTAAAGGAAATACATTGGTATTTTCAGTAGGGCTGAAAGAGAGTTCTTCCACACCAGGGCAGTGATCCATCTGCCTGAAAAGCTTGACATTCCCCAGCCAAGTGGCAAAAGTTCTCTTCTCTAAAAGTACAGGGCAGAAGGAAATAACACAGGCAACTCCTCTCTACTAGCAGCACTTTGGCTAGCCAAAGATAGCTGTGTGCAGTGCCGGTTGAATGAGAACTGTCCTGAACTTTCCTTCCCAACTCAAGGGTTTATTATCTGCATGGCTTGCCCTGGTCACATGTTAGGTGTGCTGCTAGAAGCTGTGTCACACTGCTGGCTTCTCAGTCAATCCCTGGGGCTCTGTGACAAACTGGTGGCACATTCCACCTCTCCCCAGCATCAGAAAAAAAAGGTCCTTGCATATAATCACCATGTGCAAAAAATGTAGTTGAGGTTTAAGAACCACTTTAGAATTCAGTGGTGTTGTGTCTACTGGAATGACATTCATGTGCTGGAGAATTCTTTAGGATATGCACTATTTATCTGCCCTGGATGACTCAGTATTGGACTCAGGGCTGGGCTTTCAAAGTGTTGTGGTGACTTTGCCTTCAGTTCCACTTTTCTGGTTTTAGCTTTACCTGAATAGAAGTAAACTATTATTAAGAAAGGAAAAATTGTGTTTAGAGAATTGTAGTGTAAAGAATTTCAATGAGTATAAAATATAGGGATGCTATTTGGAGAAAATCTATTTGTGAGCTAGTTCTTCCACTGTAACTGCCCTTAAATAGATAGAACTTACTACTGCTGCAGGTTCAGTTTGGAGATGAAAAATTATATTTGGTCAGAAGTAGAACAGTTTCTTCCTTTTTTCATTCTTCCATTATAAGTGTTGAGGTAGTCAGCTCAACTATTTCTCTTTGCAAAGATTGAATAGTTTCATTTTTTACAGTTTTACAACTGTGACATTCTAATATAAATGCACACACATATGCACACACATACACACATATATGTACTTATATGTATTAGTGGCTGACCTTGATGAAATGAAGCCGAAGCCAAGAGATTATTCAGGTTTGCTTTGCTTCAGCTGTGTCTGCTTTGGTAGTTTTGGCTTTAGTTTTTGATGAAGATGCTAAAGAAATGAGATAATGGCTTATTTTCTTATTAAAGTCATAGCAGAAAAAATGAACTTTCTTCTCATTTACCTCCTCCCTGAGAAAGTGAATATTCCTATATAAACTTCTCAGCAGGAAAGCATTTAGAAAACTCTGTCCCGGACCTCTGTTTTTATTTGTTCAGGAACCCTGAAGATTTCATTTAACTTATCTCTGTCTTGCTTCCTACCCTTCTC